>CATIWR010021441.1:0-18536 GCA_949677035.1 Omphalea diandra | reverse complement strand
CCATCTCTCCCTCTGTTAACAAGTTTTACACAAAATTGTTTATCATTTCATAATTTTCTGGTTTGAGTCTTAATACATATAGATATATAGATATATATATATATATATATATATATATATATATATTATAACAAAATTTATTTTTTCTATTGCCATTGGGTCATATGGGTATCATCGCAAATTGATCAATTTGGGTCAGTTTTGACTAGACCCATCGGTTTGACTCTTACCTGATCCAACCTTAAAATTTTTCAGATCATTTCGGATTTCTTCAAGTTCAGGTCACATTTTTTTGTGTGGGGTCAAAACTATCACTTCTACCCTACATATTTTTTTTTTTAAAAAAAAAAAAAATTAAGCTCCATTTTGTTTTGCAGAAAATAACTTATTTGAGGAAAATATTTTTTAAATAACATTTTTTTTGATGTTTGGAATACGCTATAAAAAATATTATTTTTTTTTAATTTACAATTCAGATACTTATCCATTAATTTATTAGTTTAGTGATAAAAATTTTAATTGTAGTACCTTTTCGCAATTGCATTCATGCCCGTAATGTTTTTTTATCATCAAATTACATTATACGACTAGTTAAGATGTTACATAGTATTATTATATATCTTCATATGTTTTGCTAGTGGGAGAAATTATAGTATATATTTAGAACATCTAAATATAATGCATTTTATTATACTGACTAACATGAAATTTATCTTCTTCATTCACATGTGGAGATAATAAAAATTATATTCTAATCTATCTCTTTAATTATTTCATGGAAGTGAGATTGCCTGTTTTGTTTGGTTTATACTTACAAAAAATTTTACGTTTAATCTTATTTTACAGTAATTAAATAGTTATCCTACTATATATTTTGCTAATCAAATAAAATAAAAGTGATTTTCTATTCTTTTCTTATGCCAATTAGAAAGCTTATTTTCTCATCTCTATATAACCTAATTTGCATAAAGTTGTTTGCAAGCAGACAATATAATGAGCTTATAACATTCGATCCTTTCAAAGGATCCAATATTTTAATTACTTTTTTGGTCAATTAAATATAAATTGAGATTCGAACTTCTAAATGTCATATAAAAAATCATACCAACGTTGAATTTAAATTTCAGTCTTATTGAAAATATGACAAAAGGAATATATGGAATCTAAGAATTACTTATGATTGCATGTGTGATTGATTTGATGAAAAGCTAGATTCGAACAAACCAATATGAATTTTTAGACAACACTGCTTTACGTATCCAATCTTAATTTGATACAAGTCTCCCACCTCTAACTAAAAAAAATAAAATTAAAAATAAAGTGAGTACTACTTTATCATATATGTATTATTTAGTATATCTTTGAAACGTTTAGATGATAATTTTATTAATGTGTATAATTATTTATTATTATTATTTTGAATATTTTTTGTTTTGATAATATTATCACAAATAATTAATAAATTACATATGTATTTTAAAATTTTATACAATACCACCATATTATAACATGATAGTAGAATTCACCTTATATATATATAAAATTTTTTCAGTATTAGAAAATGCATTAATTGTTAAAGGTGGCTATAATGTTCCTTGTGGAAGATGAGTTAGCACTTAGGAATGCAGAAGCAAATAATAATGGGACCCCTGACTCTGCAAAGCAGCCATAGAACATAACAACTTCACAAGTGATTTGGCAGCTAATGCTGTTACGTGCTTTCCCACCAAATTTACCTTTCACTAGTGTACGTTTTTCTTGGAATATTCTTTGAGTAGATGCTTACACTAAAGCATTGAATCTCTAATGGATGGGATGGGAGCAAGAACAAAAAGGAAAAAAAAAAAAAAAAAAAAGAGTTCCATAACTCATATTCTAATTCTATGTTATAGAAAAGAAAAAAAAAAAAAAAAAAGAAGCACTAATCCTTGCTTTAAGTTGTGAAGCAATTAGTTAATAACTCAATTCAAACAACTTCAGAGGTTCTAATCCATCTGCCACTTAATGCTGCTGATAAGGGTGTGAATAATATACAATGTTTTATTGTTATATTTAATTTATTTAACATAAACACAACATGAGACACTTGAGCCTGAAGTCTAGCAAAAATAAAATAGATGAGGATATTTATCACATGGGCATGAAAGCAAAAACTAAAAAGGAAGAACAATCTCCTCTTTTCTCAAGAAAAAAAAACTAATAAAAAAGACAGAGTAATAATCTATTTTATTAATTTTGCAAGTAATTATTTTATTGATTTTGTATATATCCAGTTGAGGACTAATTCATACCTTATAAAATTAATTAGTTGTTTCAATTTATGAATTCAGTGACAATGCACATTCTTCTTAGCTTTCTCTAAAAAATTTTTAACATCATAGATTCGGAATTCAGTCTATATAAAAATAGAATATTTGTACATTAATTTTCGTATTAGTTCAGACAAAATTTCTCTGTTAAATAATTTTTTAAAAAATATTTTAATATCGATATAATGCATTAGAAGGAATCTAAACATTCCCCAATTGCTGGAACTATATATTCAATTAGTCATCACAGAAGGGCATTGCCCTGGGAGATCGAAGCTAGATGGTTTCACGTGATTATCAATAACATTCTAACTTCTAAACTGTTGCGTGCATGGCAAAATTACAGCCTTTTTACGATTGAGGATTAAGTTATCAATAATTGTTACTAAACAAATGTGCACTTGACGGGAAATGTATATGCTTAATTAGTCATCTTCCACTACTAAAACTAACAATTATGACAGCTAGCTGTGGAAACAAGGGTAAGGGTAACTAACGAAAAGCATATTATGGGCTACTACATCACCATTGTCATGGAATAAAAAACTCTATTTAAATTCGTTTGATCTGAAATGATTTATAATTCATTTCCATATGTATTAAATTTGAAAATAATTCTGATTTGATTTAGTTACAAAATTTAAGGTTAAATTCATTTTATCTAAATATGATACGATTTTAAATTGACCCAAAATGATATGATTTAAATTAATAAATATTTAATTTTAAAATATTAAAATACAATTTTAGTTATATCAAAATTAAAAATTATGAAATTCAATTTGAAATGCAATAAAATACATAAATAAAAGGTTATCGTATCCAAGATGATTTGGCCAATGCCCAAACATTCATAGACTATTAAAAAGAAAATTATAAAAAAATAGTTAAATAATAAAATCAAAAAATAGAATACATGACACCTCTATCATACACCTTTCAACGGATCGATTGGCCATAACCATGATTGTTTTGGTAAAGAGTACAGCCACCAATACCAAAATTACAAATATGAAAATATTTTAAATTTACATAATCAACATTTCTATCGTTGCATAATGAAAGTACTCTACCTACCTCAAATTGGGAACAAAACTTTATCAATAGGATGTCCATTGAACTAAGGCGTGGGTATATTTTGTTAGATTATAAACCCATCGATGAGCTTATATGTAAATTATTATGTATCATGGACTGTCACATAATGTTAAGTTCATTTAAAAGTGATTTAATAAGTTTAGGTAATTTAAGTTTTAATGTATCTAATAAAATGTGGACATTTAATGTATAGAAATTTAAGATTATTCTTAGTTGGTGATGAGTAAAATAGGGTGATAATCCCTAGATTATATATATGTTTTAACATCTCATCACCTAAAAAAACCCTAGAAAAAATTTAAAGAGTCTTTTAGGTGGAGTACGTATTAATTTGAAAAGTCAATCGCACGATTCAAAATAGTTGTTGGTTAATTTGGATTCATATACGTTTTCGTTTAACTATCTATTTATATTTTTTGATAGTTTAATATGAGATTTATGTGATGATTTTCACAAAAAAATTTCTTCCATTTAGCATAAAATTTATGTAATGGTTTTCACAAGTTTTCTTTTGACATATTTCCCTTGCAAATTGAATCGATGATTTTTAGTTGGGCGAACGTATTGCACAGTATCATGTGTCTCTGGTGAGAATGAAGGCACAGAACAATGGGTATTTCCAAGGGGAGTGACGTCCGGTTCAACTACTCTATATGTTGTATGACACTTTGCCATCAATATCAATACCACAAAAAATTGATTTGTTAGTATAGTGTTTGGTTAAATTTTAATTTAAAATTTATTTATTTATAAATAAATTTTTATATTTTGTTATTTTAAATTAAATTATTTTTGTGTTTAGCTTAAGTGTAGAATTTAATAAAATAAAAAATATCCTTGTATTATTTTTTAAAAATTTTTACGAATATAAAAAAATGTAAGAAAAAGAGGAGAAAGAGAGAAAAAAATAGAGAAAGAATAAAAAAGAGGAGGGAAAAGGAGAAAAAATAAAGGAAAAAATTTAACTAATGGTGTTTTTTATAGTAAAAAATTTTACCGCTTTAAAATTTATTTGCAAATTATTATATCCAATTAGAATTTAATTTAATTATAATTAATTTCAAAATTTAATGAAATAAAATTTTAAATAAATTTTCATTTTATATGTATAATACGCAATTAATGTGAATTTGAGTCAAAGAAATAAAGAGCTGATAAATTAAGCATCTATTTGATTTAGTGATAGCATTTGACAACGGCAAATGGTTAGCAATCAATGATCAACAATCAACATCCAGTTTTGAGTAATCAATAAATATGAAATATTTGGTAATAATTTAGCTATTGAATGTATAGTTATAATATAAAATGGTAAAAAAATATAATTATTTTTATATTTTAATTAATTTTATATGAAATATTAATTTGTATCATGATAAAATGATAAATATAAGGTTAATACTAAATAAAAATTTTAAATGCCAATTTTTATATTCAAATGCTAGAAAAATTACCTTTCAGCGTTCAAACATGGTTTTCGGACTGGATTGACTAATCAGATTGGTAAAACTGAAAATCGACTAGCGATCTGGTTTGGTTCAATGTTAAAAATCAACTTGTCAAAACCAAAAAAAAAAAGTCAAATCTAAAAAAATCAGAATCAGATCAAACTGATTTAACTTAAATTTATATTTTTTTGAAAAATGACACTATTTTACTTAGAATTTAAATTTTAAGAAATAATTTTCATTATTTTATCGTAGTATATATTTTTTTCTTATTTTTAAATATTTTTAAAGTATTATTTATTTATATTTTTTAAAAAATAAAAAAGATTTTATTGAACTGGATCAGTCGAACCATCAAACCGGTCAAAATAAAAATTGACCAGTTCACTGGTTTGATCTCTGATCTAATTTTAAGCGTCCAGTTATATTTTCTAAACATTAAATACTAATTAATAATATTTATCAAACACTTTTTTTAATATTTAAATATTTAAACGTTGAAATGCCAAATCAAACAGAGATTAAGTGGAAACTTATCAATAGCCAATGGCATACTTAACTGATCTCTTAAAACAATTATGACTAATAAGCCATTTGATAACTCAATTTATAATTAAAATTAAAATACAATATCATATATGGTACTATATTATAAAATCGTAATTGTTATAATTGTAAATATGTAAATAATAATTTTATTTATATGTATAATTATTTATTTTTAAAATAATTTTATTTTTGATAAAAGTATCGCAAATATTAATAACTTATTTATATAGTTTAAAATTTTATATAATAACATCATATTGTATATGTCATTATATAATTCATCCACAATATGAACCTAACCTCAAAATTTTAATTAAGTAAAAAACCACTTAATTGGGTAAGTTAAAATAGTTAATTTATTTTCTCTGAAGTTTTTTAATTAAAACACGGAATAAAAATTCAGAAGTATATCAAGACAATCCAGCTACGCTGACTTCCCAATAACATCCACATCACATTCCTTATGAAACAATAAAATTAAAATAAAAGAAGATAGAAGCAAGGTTATTTTCTTTGAAGTTCAGAAAGCAAAATGTTATCAATTTTGCTTTTTCTCAATTTTTCTCTTTAGAATTTCATTTCTATTAATTTTAGTTTAGAGCCTGATTAGCTTGCAAAATCCATTATCTGTTTTTTCTTATTTATGTTTTCTATAGACTAAGCCCTATCATTTTATTTGTCTTATTTTTCTATTATATAGAATTGTATACTCTTTGTATATATTTTATTCCCTCTGTAGGTATTTTCTTCTCCTTTTTGTGAGCATCTTCTCTAGTTATGTGAGTGAGTGTTATTTATATTTTCTGAATAAAGATGGTATGTATTAATTTTGAAATATTATTGATACATTTTTGTGTAATAATCATTATTTTTCAAAATGCTATGACAAATTTATTGAGAAATCACATTTAAAAGATATTCATTTTGTCTCAAATTAGATGTCGTTTCAGAAAAAAATTATTGTCTCATAATTCTTGGCATTTTACAATTATTCATAAATATTAATTAATTTTCTCATTTCTACCCTTTATTTCTTTCATAATAATTGCTTCTTTTTAGAGTGCATAATAATTTATAAAAATAATTAACTAAGGATAACATAATTTTTTACTTATGCAATAACATCTATTAAATACAATCCTTAATATATGCCCAAAAATTTTAAACGATATCTATTATGGAACAAAGATAGTATTATAATATCAAAATAATTTTAGAATCATGCACAATAGGATCTTAAATAATAAGTTGAATTATTCAAATCATTATATTTGATTTGATCATGAATTTTCATTATCAATATCTTAGATCGTAGATATTATATAACTATTAAATTTAACGAATGATGTATTCTTTCATTAAAAAAAAAAATACTTTAAGATATCTACTTAGAATATTAGATTATTGATTTTTTAATATTTCTAATAGAGTGACTTTATGCTATTAATATATCTTTAAATTATCATTAAAAAATTAGAAGTTATTTGTTTGACTCTTTAACCTTAATACATACTAGAATTATTATTGAATTCTATGCTCTTAAATTATTTTACTTTTGTATCCTTAACATATTCTTAAATAATTATAGCTTTTATGCTCTTAAATTATTATTAGTTTCATACTCTTATTTTATATATTTGTTAGAAAAATTATTTACATTATATGATTGTTATATCTAAATTTTTATATTTTAAGTAATTTCATATATATATTTGATGGCTAAATTTTAAAATTAATGTTATAAAATTAACTATGTTCAATTAAAATTTTAAATAATTACAGTTGTTAAATAGATTGATTAGATTTAATACTTAAAATTTCAATATTTATTATATTTAACTTTTAATTTTTCAACACTTAATTTCAATTTTGTCGAATGTCACCTAAAATAACATGAACATGTGTTTAGTTACTTAAAATGAAATATTAGAATTGTAATAATATTTTTAAAATTAAATTGGTGATTGAACCTGTCAGTCAATCCATTTGATTAGCCTAATCAAATCTTGTTAGACAGGATAATTTTCTTTTGAAAATTTTAAATATATATAAAAATATTTTAAAACAAAAATTAGTATAATATAAAATAAAAAAATATTGCTAAATTTACACTTTAGGTAAAGTAGTATAATTTTTAAAATTTTAAATTTGTTTAAATTAAATCGATTCAATCCAATTTATAATTTTGATTAATGTTTTTTATTTTATTCATTTTAATAAATTAATTTTTAATCTCTGACCAAGTTGAACTGCTAATCCGATTCTAATTGTGCTAACCCTATCCAATACCCAATGTATACTCATTTGCCACATTGAGGCTAATGTTGACTTCCGATTACTTAATGAGTTCTGACTACTATACCACGAACATGTTTAGTTACTCAGAATTAAATACTAGAATTGGTAATATGAGGTCGAGAATGAATGATAGAGAATGAAAATACTATTGATAATACTAACATAGTATGGAGTTCAAATTAGTAGTTTTGCCGTCTTATTTTTCATCCACACATTTCTATTTCAATTTATACCCATGAGCTGTTAGAGTGTAAATTCCGCGTCTATAATTATAGAACTAATGACACATATAAATAGTCAAATTCATTATTTATTGTCTTAAAATTGTGGATTATTGTAATATTAAATCTATAAATGTCCCTTTCTCTAACGAATCAATTTTAAGCCAATATTTTTTTTCTTATTACTGTTTCACATATTCAATTCCTGATAACCAAAAGATAATTGAGTACTCAAATACATAATTGAATAAATTTACTTATCACTTAATTTTGTTGGCTAGCCTATTGAAAGAATATGAAACCCGATCATTTAAAAAAAAAAAAAAAACCTTTCAAGTGGAATAATCAACTACTGAAATATATAATTTGTGCTGAATCTAATTGAAGAGATGAACTTAGGACATTATATAAAAGATAACCTGCAATTCACAAGTATCATGGTAATATGATTAAATGTACATATATATGCATAATTTGTACATTTTCTTTATTGGAAAGTAGGATTATGCGCACATGCATAAGTAGGATTACATATGTATTACTTAATTAGAATGACTTATAAGTAATTTTCTATGTAATTTTTTGGGTTACATTTAAGAGAAAAAGAAAAAAAAAAGAAAAACTTTAAGCAACTGGTACGTAAGAAAAAGATCGTCCAATGTTAACAAAACGATTGTCCATTTTTCACAAGCAACCTCTCATGGCTAGCTAATTCATATTTCTCCTCACGTCTCTCTTTCTTCATATCATCTATATATATATATATATATATATATATAAACCTCTCTAATCCCTCTCACCACACCTTTAATAAGCACCTCTCTTTCTTTATCTGTTCTCTTCACTTCGTTTCCTTCTACAGAGAGGAAAGAAGTACAAGAAGAAAATGGTGAAGTTCTCAAAGGAGCTTGAAGCTCAACTGATCCCAGAATGGAAAGAAGCCTTCGTTAATTATTGGCAACTCAAGAAACAGATTAAGAAGATCAAACTTTCAAGAACACCAAAACAACCTCCACAACTTGACCATAAATTTGGTAGCTCCGTTTTCAACCCTATTCGTTTCCTTGCTTTCAAATTCTCCAACAATTTCTTCCGCTCTGATACCACAACCGAAATCATTCAGGTAATACTAATCAAAATACTTACCTGCGTACGTACATATTCATCCTCATATTGGGTTCTTTTCAATATTATGTTCGTTAATAAAAGTTTATTCTAGCCATCTTAGTCTGTCCGGTTCATTCGGTTAGCCATTTCTTTACGCACTCGAGAAATCTGATTGGTTTTTCGCGGTTTGATTGGACTAGTAACTCGAGGGTGCAGTAGTGATGGCATCATTTGTTTAATTAATTAAGCTTGGGCAAAAAGTTCAACTTTATACGTATTAAATACAATTCTAATACTACTATTTAAGCCGTTAAGCAGGTGAGATAATTTAAAAAATGCCAATAATAAATGGACCATGGAGAAGTCACAACAAAAAAGGAAGTATTCTGTATTTCTATTTCCCGGTATCCAATATATCCGCCACCTTTTCTTCCCTCTATATTTCACTTTTGTTGTCCTCAAGTTTCGGCGTCTGGTCTGATTGTCTACGCGCCACCTCATTCATCACTAGTTCACCACCACCTTTTCATTACAATTCATAAGCTTTGGGTAGCTGAGGTGGTGGTTGTTTCTTTCTTTGTGGCTTCTCTACTTCCCAATAATTTACCACGTTAGTTTAGCTGGGTCCCCCCATTGATTCAATCAATCTATCACCATACGTTCCTTTGAATTGACTGCCTCTTGATGTTAGAGTAACATTATGCCACTCGGTTTGTTAATGATTTCTTTCTTTCTGTGAGTGGTTCATTGCGACCGTTTTCCTAATGCACCAGATTTTTGGAGTTTAAATTTGGATTATAATTTTTTAAATTTTTTTAATGATTAAAAGAAAAATATTTGATGAAGTTTAGGAATCCTTACCGCTCAACACAAAAAAAAAAAAAAAAACGTTGAGTAAAATCTGGACTAGTTTTGAACTCTCTCTTAATCGTTGGGTTTATGCGTGAATAAAGAAGCATCAACATTAATGGATCTTGTTAGCGTCACAAATGGAAATGTTGTCATACTCCTGTAGGCATAGTCCATTTCTGGGATTGGATTTTTTTTTTTTTTTTCTTTTTTCCCTTTGAAGTGCTTAATCCTAATAAGAACGTCTTCTTTTTTCTTTTTTTTTTTTTTGCCTTCCAATCTCTCACGAAATCAAGGAAAAACAGTTATGTATTGGGTGTCCAGTGTCACGAAACTATCGTGAACAAGAGTGACCAAAAACAAGGTCCCTATGCCCTAAAAAGAATGATGAAAAAGGCAATGAGAAGGAGAGGTTGTTGTTGCTTATATAACATGCTTGTCATTCAATTCAATTTTTAATTTTGTTGGTTACAGGTCAGAAGCAAGACTATGGAGGATGGAGATCAAGATCATGTAGTTTACCAAACCGAGCTTGTTCAGCTCTTCTCTGAGGAAGATGAGGTATATATATATAGATGGATAGATTTTAGGTGGGATTGAATTTTTTAACATCATAGTTTGAATGCCTATTTAGATTTTAATTATGTATGTGAAAATAATATGTAGGTGAGGGTATTTTTCGAGAGACTAGACGAAGAACTGAATAAAGTGAACCAGTTTTACAAGGCTAGAGAAAGTGAGTTGCTTGAGAGGGGAGAGCTTCTTAACAAACAGCTTGAAATTTTGGTGGATCTCAAACAAATTCTCAACAACCGCCGCCGGAAGTCAAGTGCCGCCTTCGGTGGAACTGTTCCTCCTTCTTCATGGTCGTCCTCTCCCCGGAATTCTGATTACTCTGGTAAAGTATCTTTTTGAAAAAAAATATTTTTTAATTCTGTCATGGAGCAAATAAAGCAACCACGTTACAGTTGGCTTTTTAGGTCAGTTGACGTGAGGATTAGGGTAGAATGGTAATTGAATTATCCTTTTGCTAGGACGGAAATCTTGGTGCTGACATGGCAGGATACGATTGGTTATAAGATGGGTCCGTTGATTCTATTCTGTGTCCGCGAGTAGAATTTTTGTTGTCCTAAGCCATGTTCCTCTCTATCTGTTGCGTACTGATTTAATTAGTATTTTTTAATATTACAGGCAAAATTACAGTAATAAGATTTTAATTCTGATTTTTATTTTTAAATAATATCACTATATCATTAAATTAAACTATTTAATTAGTAATTATGATTCAATTTTCAAGGTAAATCTAATGGTAAAAAATTGCTCTAAAACCTAACTTATCACTTGGTTGTTTCGAATTTATTTTGCTATTTAAGAATTTTTTATGTATTGAAAGTTTTAATACTTCAGTGATTCAATGTCTAATTGAAAATAAATATTAAAATCAATAATTTCAATTTCCACGATGTTTATCTTTAAATATTTTTTATGTATAAAAAAATAAAAATTATAGTAGATGGCTAACATAAACGTGTGATAATAGAGGAAACAATGAAATATAGATAGAAAAGTGTGAAGCAATAAATGTCGTTTTTTGTGTTGGCTGATTAATTCATGATTAGATTAACTCATAAAAATATTTGCCAAGATTGAAAAGGAAATGGAATTGAAGTCATTTTTGTGACAATTCATACCTAAAAGGATAAAATAAAGCAAAATTGAAAGTTTAAGAAAGGACAATTATATGGTAAGCAAATTGGTTCCACAAGATTTCATTTGACAAAGGCTTTTAAAAAGAAAAAGGAAATTGATGACAACTGTTGAAATTCTCATGATCATGGGGATCAGCCTTAATTTGTAATTTTTTTCCCCTTCCCTTTATCACATAACTCATAGAAAATTAAGAAATTCTTTTTCTAAGAGCAGAAAAATTTAGAGAATTTCAATAACACAAGCATATGTATAGAAGGCTTAATAGCCAAAATAGATATAAAATTAATATTTCCTTGCAATTTTATCATAAATTTTTAATTTTGGTATTTTTATACACTCAATTTTTATAATTTTATAACTAAACTTGAAATTATTAATATACAAGAATGATAAAGAAAACTCTTGTACAGATAATAAGTGGTGAGAAATGAGTTGGATTAAATTCAGTTAGTTATTCTCAAATCAGATTGACATTAATTAAAGTGCTTATTTTTCAGGCGAGTTAGGATAAGATCATTTCAAGTCGTGGGCGATTTAGATCAAAATATAGAAAAGACATTATTTTAATTCTTAAATAAATTTTAAATATTTTTATAATTTAAATGAAACATTCGAGTAGATCTATGGGTCAAATCAATGTTGGATTGATCCAATGTTCAAGTTGGGATCAAGGCAAATGTAATTTAAAAATATTTTTAAATTGTTTTAAATTTAAATTGTATTAAATTTTCTTTCGATTGGAATCCGTTTTTAAAGCAGATTTGAATCCATTGGAAACTAGACAATTCAACTAAACAAAATATATAAAATTAATAAAAGTAAATATCATGCTTAGTTCTTAGTTAATAATCTCAAACATCGAATGAAATCTATGGGATCTATTTTTATTTTCAGTAACTTTTAATTTTATTTTATTTTATATTTTTACTTAGCATTTCTTTCCTTTTTAGATCATAATAATTTTAAATTTAATTTTATCCAAAATTTAGATCAGTACTAGAATTACACAAATTAAAAAATTAACGCATAAAATTATTAAAATCAAAAGTTTGTCACATACATACATACATACATACATACATACATACATACATACATACATACATACATACATACATACATACATACATACATACATATATATATATATATGTATGTATATATATATATATATGTATGTATGTATGTATATATATGTATGTATGTATGTATGTATGTATGTATGTATGTATGTATGTATGTATGTATGTATGTATGTATGTATGTATGTATGTATGTATGTATGTATGTATGTATGTATGTAAAGCTATGGTTCGATTAAGGATGGTTACAATACAATTTGGACTAGTTCTCAGTTTGAGTAATATAAAATTTTCAATATTGTTCTAATTAAAAAATTGGTACGGTTTGTTTTAACTATTTTACAATTCACATAGGAGATTTTTTTAATCCAGTTCATTCTAATTAGGTTAGTCGGTCCAATTAGAGAATTTCGAGTCTCGTGCTCACCCTTATTTATAATCCTATGGTATGGACTTAGTTCATATGAACTTCAATATTTCAATTTGATTTATACTAATTATTTTTAATTTCTTTTGATTAGTAATATTTTGCAGGTTTTGATATTCATGAAGGACATTATAGCTCTGCAAGCTCTTCAGACTCATTGCTATTGTTGTATTCTATCTGTTGGCTTGTTGGTTTTTGTTCATGGAAACTCCTTGTTTTAGGCTACTTCGAGTTATTTAACTACCATGTCATGTTTTCTTATGGTTCATCAGGTCTTATATGGTTTTAAAGGGTTTTTTCACAGAATATTGTGTCAGTTTTAGGTTTCTCTAGGTGTATTTTGGTAGGCCTATTGGATTGGGTAGTATTGTGGTGCAATATTATGTTTTTTCCCTTCTAATTTATTAATAAAATTGATCATTTGTCAAAAAAAAAACTTTTTTTGTGATTTCACTTAATTATGTTCGATTATAACTCATGATATCTTAATTGAATAAATTCTTTTAAATCACTAAAAATACTTGATGCTATCTAATTTGCTCTAATTACTATAAATTCTTTCGTGATTTAATACTATGCAATTATTATTCATCATACCCTAATTGACTAAATCGTTAAAATGACTAAAAATATTTGATCATCTATTATATGTTTTAATTACTATTTTTTGTGATTTTACATAATTTATCTGATTAGGATTCACCATATCTTAATTAACTAAATTCTAAAATCACTAAAAGTAGATCATCTTTGAAATTACTATAATTTTTTTTGCAATTTCACATTGTTTTATTTGATTATTACTCATCATGTATTAATTAATTAAATTCTTTAAAATTACTAAAAATACTCAATATTATCTGATTTTTAAAATACTATAATATTTAATTCTTGTTTTCATAAAGTTCTATCAAATTATTGCTCATCATATTCTAATTGATTAAATTTAGATTCTCTAAAAATACTCAGTTATGTTTGATTTTTTTTCTTCATGCTTTTTATAAAATTATATTTGGTTGTTACTCGTTAAATCCTAATTGACTATTCGATTATTACTTACAATTCTATCGATTACTATCCATCATATCCTAATTAACTAAATTTTTTAAAATTTAAAAATATTCAATCTTAAATGATTCCTTCTAATTATCTATTTTTTAATTACTATAATTTCCTTTATAATTTTACATAATTCCATCTAATTGCTAGTTATCATGTTATAATTGACTAAATTTTTTAAATCACTAAAAATATTTGATCCTATCTGATTTGTTCTAATTATTATAATTTTGTTCACAGTTTCACACAATTATATCTCATTACTACTCATCATGTTGTAATTGACTAAATTCTTTAAGCTCACTAGCAATATTCAATCTATCTGATTTATTCTAATTACTATTTTTTTTTGTGATTTAACACCATTTAATCTTATTAGCATTCATCATACCTAATTAACTAAATTCTTCAAAGCACTAAAAATATTCAATAATATTTGATTTATTCTAATTACTTTAATTTTCTTCGCAGTTATAAACAATTCTATTTGATTACTACATCATACCTTAATTGCTTAAATTTTTTAAACTCACTATAAATCCTCAATCTTATCTAATATATTCTAATTATTATAATTTTATTTGCGACTTCACATAGTTCTATTCAATTACTACTCATGTTCTAATCAATTAAATTCTTTAAACTTATTGAAAATGTTCAATTTTGTCTAATTTATTCTAATTATTATAATTTTCTTTGCAATTTCATATAATCCTATCCGATTACATTTCGTCATGACTTAATTAATAAAATTCTTAAAATCACTAAAAATACTGGATTATATTTAATTTTCTAATTATTATATTTTTTTTCATGATTTAACATAATATTATCTTATTACCATTCATTATTACCATTCATTTTATGTTTTAATTGACTAAATTCTTCATATCACTAAAAATACTCAATCCTATCTATTTTTTCTAATTACTATAATTTTTTTTCTAATTTCACATAGTTCTATTTGAATGCTATTCATGATGCCTAATTGATTAAAACCTTTAAAATCACTAAATATACTTGATTTTATCTGATTTGTTCTAATTTCTATAATTTTCTTCATGATTTTACATAATTCTATATGATTACTACACATGCGCAATTGACTAATTTTTAAAATTATTAAAATACTCGATTTTATATAATTTTTTCCAATTACCATAATTTTTTTGCTATCTTATATAATTGTACGTCATTAGTACTCATGCCTAATTAATTAAATTATTTAAAATTAGTAAAAATATCCAATCATTTTTTATTTGTTCTAATTACTATTTTTTTTTGTATTCACATAATTCTATTTGATTATTATGCTCCATGCCGTAATTGATTAAATTTTTAAAATTACTAAAATATAATTATCTATTTGTTTCAATTACTATAATTACTACCGGATATTTATAATTCATACGGACCAAAGCATATATTTTTAAACAGAAATCAACAGTTTATCTTCATTTCTAACAGAAAAAGAAAAGAATTTATTATTGATTACTTTATGATGAGTGATAGGTATAGTATGACAATGCATTTGTTATATCATTAAAAGAAGTAGTTACTCTCTTGCTAATTCGATTTACTCAGTAATTTTTTTAGTCATAATATTAAACATTAAATTAATTCTACTATTATAAGGATGTTATAATTTAATAAAATGCAGTTATAAAAATATTATTATGACTTAATATGCTATAATTAAGGTATATCTCAAATTGTTTATCTTTAAAAATGACATAAAACTTCATTTTATATTTTTCTTGTTCTTAGTTTTCATGATTTCTTAATCCTCAAATAAGAAAATATTGAGGAAATAATAATTTTAAAATGGATCAATCAGTTGATCAATTTTCAAGTTGGCCAGTTTGATTGATTTGATTTATCCGTTCAATTAATTTAATAATAAATAAAATTAAAAAAATCATTAAAATATAAAAATTACAAATAAAAATATAAAATATAATTATAATAATGAAATATAAAAAATAATTTTAAAAATTAATCTAGAATTAATTGAACTGGTTAGTGATTTGGTTCTCAATTTAACTAGTTTAACTTATGGGTTTGACCTAAAATACTATTAAAGAAAAACGTTCAAAGATAATAATAACAATAATAATAAATTTTATGTATATCAATAGCTTGTTAAAGAATCTTTTTTTGAAAAACTTTTTTTTTATTTTTTACTTTTTTAGAAAATGTTGGAACAGAAAACAAATGAAACAGAATTACCAAATTTCCTTGGATTGAGTCGCAGACTAAGTCTTTCTCTTTAAGACGTTTCGTGATTCTCCCCAAGAATGTGCATGCATAATTATTGTCACGTTGTTTCAGGATAAAACAGTCTAGAATGCTTCCTCTATCTCGATCTTAACTTGCACAGAAAAAAATCAGAAATCAACACCCTTATTTGATAATATATTGCTCGAAAACAAAAAATACAGAGAAGAAAATGGAATTTTGGTGTGTCTAAAAGGAGTGGGTATAATCCTTATATAATAGAGATAATCAATGTATAGTTAATTGGGTGAATTATGAGTAATAATTGAGAATAAAACCATTACTTTGGAGAAAAAAATGAGAATAAATGATAATAAAACCATTGGTATGTAGTTAAGGATGGTAATCAATGATAATAAAAACATTAATGAGAGATAGGTGTAGCTAAGATATTTTAGCACTTCATTTTCTCAATATTTGTTTTATAAATTCACTAACTCAGGAAAAGCAGTGGAAATTTGCATTAAGATGAAAAAGAACGTACATCACGAAAAGCAATGAGATCAATTGGACTAGGAACCTCCTCCATCCAAATCATCTCTAAATCAGGAGCATCAAGAAAGTGTGCAAGTGCATGAGCTACCCTGTTTGCAGAGCGCATGCACGAAAACTATAGAAGCTAGTTGTCTTGCTAAGTCAGAAATATCCCTAACAACCATGCCCAGGTACACCTCGTAAACACCTTTCCCCACTAAGGAGTCCATCATCACCTTACTTTCACGCTCAATTTCCAGGTTACGAAAGGCACGACTTAAAACACAAATCAATAGCCCACTGCAACGCCAAGCCTTCTAACAAAGAACTACTTCCATGCATTTTCCATGCGTTTCGACCCTGCCATCAAGCCTTGCCCAGTCGGTTCCTCACCACAAAACCAAAGCCACAAGTCTCGTCCTTGAACATTGCAACATCGGAGTTCAGCTTGTCCAAACTATCCCTCGGCCTCTCCAATTTATCAGCTGCTACAGTCCTCTCATCGCAAGAAGATCGCTCCTGTGCAGTCTGGCAGTCAATCAATAGTGCGAGAGAGCTAGAGATAAAGTCAATTTCAACCGGGTATATATTGTCAAAACAAAACCGATTCTGGGTGCCCAGATCGACCACGTAACCATGCTAAAAATCTCCATATACTAGTTACTGGGCATGTGCATTAAATTGCTAAAAGCATTCTTGAAATCTGGCATTGAGTCTTCATTCACCGACAACGTAAGCGAACTAAGGTACCAGATTCGTTGCGTCACCCTACAACCGAAGAAAAGATGCAACTATGACTCTGGTTTGGCCCCACACAAGCAGCATATTCCATCCACTTCCACTCCCTGTCGAGATAAATTATCCTTTGTAGACAACGAGTTAGTGTATGCCTTCCGCAAAAATTGTTTAACCTTAGGTGGAATACCTAAGTGCCACAAACCCACACATACGCGATTGAGAGGCATGACATATTCTTTCATAAAATCATATTTTTGTGAATATGAAGAAAGATAGTCATATTTTTTAAAAAAACAGTAAGAATATATTAAATGAAGAAAGAGAAAGATATTTGAAGGTGCAATTCAAATTCCAATTCTGAAACTTTTTAGTAAACCTATTTGGATATGTTTGTTTACAAAAATATTAAATGATATAATCATCCTAACTTAAATTATAAAAAATATTAAAAATCACCCTCTCTATCTAGATAGATTCTATCCATTTAGCACTGTCCTTTTAGATATACAAAAGATCCTTAGTTTGAAAATCAAAATTCGATTAGCTTAGTTTGAAAGTTAAAATTTTGTGTTAATTTGAAATTAATATTAAAAAATTAAATTCATATGATTTTAGTTCAGCAGTCAAGTTAGTTGAATTCTAAAGTGTTCTTTTGATAAAATTCAGAATTTAAGATATTGGAGTCGTCTAATAAAATTAAGAGGCTTTTACATAAATATGTCTCCGACTAAAACAAGATTAATTTTATATACCAGCTCAAATGTAAGAAAAAGATAACACAGAATTTTGACTACCACAAATGTTTTCTTATATTTTTGCACAACATTTAATTCTCTATCAATTCCTATAGCTTATTGTCGATAAACCTTTTTGCTTTATGATTTATAAAA
>CATIWR010021409.1:0-12565 GCA_949677035.1 Omphalea diandra | reverse complement strand
CATGCACATAATTATAGGCAAATTGATTCCCCCCCCCCCAAAAAAAAAAAAAAAAAAAACCTGTGCATGTTTGACACAAGAACATCACAGCATTGGTCAACAGGTTTATGATTTTTATGTCAAAAGTATTTCCTCACATTGGCCTATTCTTGGTCTATAGGAAAGAATTCTATTAAGGGGATTTTTATGTGATTCTCTATTTGGCTTTTCTATATAGAAGAATTTTATACGGAAGCTTGTATTTGTTTGAGAAGTTTAAATAGGTATGTCTTTTTAGTATGATTTATATTTCCTAGTAAGACTATAGATGAGAATAAGGATGAAGAGGGTCAGTATCACTGCCTTTGCCTTAAGAGTGGGATATTTGGTGAGAGCAGCTTAGGGATGAGAGATAGGCAAGGTTGTGCTCGCATGCACATAGATAGAACAAGGTATTTTAGTTAGGTAGGTGATCTGGTGGAGTGATTTAGGGTATGGGGTAAGCAAGTAGTCTGTTGGAGTAATTGTAAGGCATGGGATTGTTGGGAGTGGGTAAGGTGAAATATTCAATGATAGCTTTCCTTGGGATTTATATCCAAGTCCCCTTTTTTGGGATTGATGAAAGGGTGAGAATGACACAATCAGCCCTTGATGTAATACCATGTGTGAGAATTAACTCAAAGTCATAAAACTGAATAAAACATTACAAAGTTTAGATATTTATAGACACTAACTAAGCCTAAACCTTTCAGCTAAAGGCTTTAGAGCTAGTCCTCATCCTACAAGGATTGGGCTTACAAACCAACCCAAAAAGGAATTAATGCCAGACCAGCAAGGACTTTAATTAAGACTTTAAACAGAAATAGATATTCCTAAACAAATCTGGATAGATTTCCCAGCAAAGCTAGAAATTATATAATTGCCCCTAGGACTTGAAGCCCTGGACCAACAGCTTATTTAATCGAATAGACCTACAACTATAACCCTAAACTACTTGGAAATACTCTATAATTTCTCAATAAACTCCATATTAAATTTGAACAATAATTTTAAGCTTGAATATTTGAATGTGACTTTTCTTGAAATTTTTGTTTGCATCAACAAGCCATAATTATAACTTCTATCATCCCTTTAGGCAATGGGCTTCCCACTCTTCAATCATCCTGCTTGCTTACTTAGTATGGGTGAGATTCTGGCATAATTTACTACAAATACCAAAAAATATTACCAATAACCTAGCCAGATGGTTTTGTTTACCACATCAGCACACATGGTACATCCTAGGGATAAAGATATAATGAATACATCTGTGTCTTGGCATCATTACATCTAGATGCTTAAAAAAAATATTACTTCACTTAATTATGAATGATTGCATCGTATTCTGGTAACCGTTTGTACTATATTTGTTTGCAGCAGTAAATCAGTTTAAGTGCTAGGATAACAGGGAAATATATAATACATCAAGTGAGAAACATTTATGAATACATCTCTAGCTTGGAATCATCAGGTTCAGATACTTAAAACTATTATTCCCACACAATTATGAATGATACACATGGTGTTGTACCGATGATGTAACTTTTAGTTCTACATTTGGTTGCAAGTAGTAAAATCAGTGTAAGCACTAAGATAAGATTTTATTGTCGATAGGTGCATCAACATCAAATGTGCAATGAAGAAAAACTACCATAGTAGTAAATGAATTAAGGCCTTAGAACAACAGAAAAGTAACACTCAACCAACATTTCCTAAATGCAACACAACTAGTTGAACTATTGATTTGATAATTACTAGGATAAAAACTTAAGCATAAAAAGATAAATAATATAGCTGACAGTATTTTCAAAAAATTACATGTGTGAGATTTCAACCAAAAGATGGCCTCTAATATAGATCTCAAAGCCAAGCTAGTGGAAACAGCAACTAATGTGAATGAAGTTCCCATTGACCACAAGAGTCTACATTCAAAGATGCAATGAGTGATCATTTGAACAAGAAATAGAAAAAGTGACCTGGTATATAGGAAAAGGCGATTTATGTCTGATTCAAATTGTAGCTGCCTTGGATCTCTGGCAAATGTGGGACTTTTTGCAAGAATTTTCACAGCCTGGAATTTGATAAAAGAACAATTTGTCATTGACAAGAGCACAGTGCTAAACAAAGTTCAAGAATGCATGAGCTCCAACATTGATCATTGTATTAAACAATTCGCGGGATCCAACGGTGGTAAATAATTTGAATTTAATTTATCGATCCAATGGTTGACAGCTAGTGTTCATATCAGCTCAAGCTTTTCCTACCCTAAGTCCAAAAGAAGAAACATCTTTTACATAAGCATCTTTTATATATACAATCTTTGGCATCAGGCACCTCCTTCTGGCCTCCTTCATTTTGTTATCCTTTATCTGGGTCTAGTGGCAGGGTTGAACAATAGACAGCAACCAGCTCATCCCTTCCTGGATGTGAGTAGAATCCAATTCCCGACCTTTCTTGGGACAATGATAAGTTACCATGCTAAACCCACATCCACGAAACATCAAATAACTTCTTTCAGTTTTCTGCTGACTTAACAGACCAATTAAGAATTCCTACACTTAAGATTCTACCTTCTGCTTCTTCCATTTGCATATTCCTTCTATAAGTCCACCCAGATTTTCATATGCATTTACAAAATAGGAAATCAATTATAAAATCCTAGCTTCACTTTCATCCTTCTCGCCAACACGATCCTAAGTAGAGGAAAACTATATTCGCATGCTTAAAGAACATATACGAAAATTATGGATTATGTTTATGTGTAGTCATTGTGGAAATGAACCCAACTATACAAATAGATAAATTATGCTGATAAAGAGACAGTAAGGGATCTTTTGTACCTCTTGAAATTTGTTAAATAGAAAAGCCATTGCAAAATTGAGCTGAGAAAACTGGGTAGTCCTCAAGTCGTGTATTAGCTTACTGCAATTCAAAATTGCTTCGCTTGTCGAAAGTGATTGTAGCAGCTGCGACAGAGAAAAAACGAAACAAGGCAAATATTGAAGCAAAGCTTTACGAACAGGAAGAGTTGCGGAAATGGAAAGAACCCAACCCAAAAAAAAAATGCAGATGCAACATTTTTAACACGAACAGCTCACTGATTTACGGGTAGATTATAATTTAATTGATTTAATAATAATAGAATTTAAAAATATTATTAAAATAATTTTAAAAATAAAAAATATTAGAAATATATAAATATATTTATAATTCTTAAAGTATAAAAATTACTTTGAAAACCAAACTAAACCAATAGATTAATGATTTAATTTTTTATTTTATCAATCCGATTGATTAAAGATTTTTACGACACAAGGTAGGCTTATTATCCCTTGCAAGGCGGGTAATCACTCTAACCCTACGCTTTGCCCTCCACTTTTCTATCCTACAATAATTCATTCCTCATTGTTTAATCTAATAACTAACATGGTTCCATCAAATTTCTCTATCAATTTATATAAAATACTAGAATAATAGTCGTATTTCATTGTGGGTAGCAAATATATGCAATCATGATATGTTATAAGTTCTAAAATGCATTTATTATAAAGCAAAAAGAAATAGTATTTTTCAAATTTATACTTGGTTGAAAGGAATAAAATAAATATTATTAAGTTCACATGTCTTTGGACAGCAGTTGTCCATCCAGACTGTAGGAATAACAAATACAAATCAGTGTACTATATAATAATTAAGTTGATGTGTAGAAAAAACGAAAAATGATAAGTCATTTCGTTTATCATGTTCTTACTTTCTTTGTTGGTAATTTGTAGGCATAACATTTATTTTGCGAAGGGAATGAAGTAGATAATGAAGTTTGTTGAGATTGAGAAGAGAATAAAAGACATTGTACATGTGGCTTATCTTTTTCTATTTTCAATGATGATATCAACAAAATTGAAGTTTGTGTAGTCATAGAAGAACTTAAGGCCAAGAAAGTTTGAATTTGCTCATTAGTATCAAAAATTTTGCTTACCCCAAATGATATCTAAGATCCTTCATCAAATTTTGGGCTTATAACAATCTGAAAAATTTTTGTTATTCCATATATTTTAGTCAAGAAGGATGAATGGAATTTCTATCCCTAGAATTTTGTACCAAACTATGTGCAGGGACACTAATGAGATTGGCTGCCAAATGGTCAAAAAAGCAAGAACAAACCAGTTGAATCTTTAACTTGTAGATTTAATTTGTACCTAATTGCAGATAATGATTGAGTGAGCAAGATATGAAAGTGAAAATAGAAATAGTAAATTTGGCCTAAAATAATGAAAGAGTTTAATATTGCCAAGGAAAGTGGAACCTCTTTAAGCAAGCTACATTTACCACTGCACCAAATTATGTCATTATAATTTTGTGTGTTGCTCTAGCAAATTAGGCAATCCTTATACCACTAACCTATCATGGCATTAATGCTTTTGATTTTTGTAACACATCTGAATTTTATTTCCTATCAAAGCAAAAGCAAAGACAAGTATGAGGATGCCAAGTCAAATGAGTTAACAAATAAAATATATATTTTTCGAACCTTGTCAAAATGCACTTTGTTGGCCCTAGGCACTAAGAAGGGGGGTTGAATTAGTGTATAAAAATTAAAACAAGAATGTAAGAAGGAGAATGAGTAGAAGAGAGACACAAGATTTATAGTGGTTCGGGTATAATCGACCCTACGTCCACTCCCCAATTCTCAGCAATTGGGTGTTCCACTAACTTCAAATGGTGTTTCTAAGCTCACACCTAACTTTTACACTTGTGTTTTCAAGGCTCACACAACAACTTTTACACTATGTGTTTTTAAGGCTCACACAACAACCTCTTTATAGCATTTTTACAGGCTCACACTACAACCTTTACAAATGGTATTTATGCTCACACCAAACAATCACTTAAAGAATATAAAAAATTGAGTAGCAAAATTACAAGAGTTTAGGTTACAAATTAATGATTTCTCTTGCATTTACATATGTTTGGTGAGGTATTTATAGCCTCTACCCACCAAAGAGACGTTGCAATAAAACTGATAGCAAATTTCTAAAGTATGCTAGATAGATTTTGCATTAAATGCTTATCAGACTTCATTTGTAGTCGCTACTACACTTTCGTGGTCGCTATTATACTTGCACGGTCGCGATTTTCCAATTTTCCATACGGGAGCCAAAATTTGTGGTGAAAATCCCCGTTTGTGCCTAATGGCTAGTTCACGTGTCATCTTCTCATTAGTTTACTAGAAAAATATAGTTGTTATCTTTCAGCTGCTCACAAAAGTAGCAGTCGCGATTTTTCTTATACAGGGCGCGACTTAGGACACAAATTCATCTATCAAAATGTTTATCTTCTTCTTCATGATTCCCGGTCGCTACCCCCAAGTTGCCATCATGATTTTTATCTTTCAATAATCACCTGAGACACTTGTCATATTGTGGTTGTGGACTTGATTCTCTCTTCAGTTACTTTGAAATTTGCGGTGGCAACTGAGGCGTGACACACACTGCGAATTCGTCTATGACTTTGGGACTTTTATCTTTAGATGAATTGCGGCAAAAAAGTGGCCTGCGAATTTGCCTGTCCAATTTTCAACCAGCCTTAATTTAAGTCATGGTTACGATATTTGAAGTTGCGGTCGCGAATTAGGTGATACTTTGCTTTCTTTAGAGATTATGGACTCCATCTAACTTCCAATTTAGAGACTAACTAACTTCCTATTTAAAGACTAACTAAAAACTATAAAACAACACTTAATTGAAACATTAGAATTGATCAATCTCCTTTATCAAGATCAAAAGAGGTTTAAGACTTAGGATTAATCATCCTAGTCTAACATACTTCTAAGTCTAAAAGTTCTGAAATTATTTTTTGGTTAGATTGCTTCTCTTGTTTAGGGTTGAAAGGGTCTTGAGTGATAGGCATAACTCGCTCTGTTTTTTCAAATAGGCCTTAGAGGTTGTTTTATGTAAAGGGTGTTAAAACTATCATGTGGAAGAGTAGCAATATTAGTTCGCAAATTAAACTTTGTCGCACTAATCATGAAATGCGATGATTTCTAGAATTTCTAAGTTGATGAATATTTTTATTGACATACTATTGACACTAATGTTGTCTGTAATATAGATAGTTCAATATAACGATGTAAAAGGAAAAGAAGTGGAAAATATGTTTTAATAATGAGGCATAAAAAAAATAGTAAGCCATGAAGAGCAAATACTATTTTTATGCTTCGACTGACATGCCAATAAATGTTATAATGACTAGGCCATTAGGTTCTTCATCGAAAACTTCATCCTCTAGGAAGTTAAGTGCAATATCTCCCCATAAAGTGACATCAAGCTCTTTATGACTATATAGATGTTAAAGTTGTTAAGAAGGCAAATTCACTACATAACATTGCTAACTCTAATAGTAGTGTGTGAGATAGGACTTGCTTTTTGTTCAAAAGTTCTATAGCCCATTTTTTAGCAATTTGATTAATCATACTCATAGGCTTAATGCAACAAACTAAAATAACTTACCCTATAAAATTTGGGAGTTGGAATGAAAACATAGTTAATGGTAACTTAAATCATATACTGGTGCAAAAAAAAATAAAGCTATACATTTGGGGAATATGTAGCTATTACCAATCATAAAAGAATTATCTCTTGCATGGGTGATGAGTTCACTAAATTCAAGGAAAGAGAACTTATTGAAAGAAATCATGACATCGTTGTGATCAAATTTTTTGATGAAGGCATTATATGGTAATTTGATGTGGTATGGATGATGACTAATCTTGTAATTTTTCTTTGCATTTAAGACCTCAAATTTTCAAATATGATATATTTCAACTTCAATGAGTAAAGACCAGAAGGGATGAGCATCAATTTTTCAAATAAAACCCTACATGGTTATGCCTTAACAAATTTTAAAATGAAATGAATAGTGATCATGAATTGTTTTGAAGCATTATCATTAGTCAAAACACATATCTATTTGAAAAGATCAGCAATGAATACATCATTATCAATGATGAGGAAACTAAAACTAAATAGTTCATCTAGGTTATAGGGACTAAAGAAATCTCACATCCTTGCAACTTGGACTTTGATCCGACCATTCTTGGTGTCCTTATTAAGTGCAACAAGTGATGTATATGACACAACTTAAAGCATAAATACAAAAACACAATCAATAAAAGCATATACAAATGACTAAGGGTGAGTAATTAGTCAGTGTGAATGATTTTAAGAGTATTTTTATACTGAATCAAACAAACTAAATTAACATTATTATAAATTGAAATGAACAAAAAATTAATAAAAATTGAATTAAACCAAATCGAACAAACAAATATTAAATATTTAAAATCGAATTGAACAATATCACATATTCAATTTCATTGTTTTCAGTTTATTCAGCTTCAAATACAAATAAAAATTATCATATCAAAGGAATTTTCATTCATTGTTGCATCATTTTAAAAAACCAATTAAATGTTTGGCCTAAGGATGGTATAAATTCTTCTGCATTGGGCTTTCCAAAGAATGTACTATATATCATAGTTTAATTGAATAGTGCACACAACGTCAGAGCATTAATGAAAACAAACCTTCAAAAAAAAAAGCATCCATGAAACCAGAAGTCCCCTATAGTTTGCAGGAAAAAAAAACAATTATAAACACAACTTCATAAATCTATTCTAAATTTATTCATACAATAAGATAATTCGATTTTTTTACTATTTACAATAGATTTCTAGTTTATTACATCATGCTAATATTAATGAAAAAAGGGAGAAATAAATTTACTAATTGAAAGAGAGGAAAAGCATTTTTCAACCGATTTGATCTAGTTTAATACAAGAAATAAGTAAATGATGATTATGGATCTCATCTCTATTAAAGTTTTTTCAACTTAATCTCTACGAAAGCTTTTGATTCAACCATGTCTTTGATGAAGATGACAAGTAAAGATGATAAATGATAAGCAATATAATGAGATGAAGAAAGATAAGGTGAGTAATGAGATGAAATAAGATAAAGAAAGGTGAAGTGGTGTGAGGAGAGGAGAGGTGAGAACATGAAAGATGACTGAGAATGAGAGAAATGATACTAGATGAAAGGGGAAACAGAGTTAAACATATAGGGTTAGGAATTTAGAATTAATAAAGTAGATATACAAAATAATATGTTTAATTAATAAGTCGATTTCTTTGATTTTTATGGTTTTATTTGATATAAAACCGAACCTACTGAAAATTGAAAAATTTCAAAATTTATGAATTGAACAAAGCCAAAGAAATCAAACAGTGCTTGTGTAGCTCAATTTATAGATTTTTTTTTGAAAATTTGCTCACTCCTACAAATGACCAAGATACTTAGGAAATAATAATCTAGCATGCATAGTGGAATAGGTCTTCCAAATTTTCCTTATAAACTACGTTCTTTATATATGGTGTTCACGCAACATTCTTATATAAGGTTTTCTTATGTATAACTATTTTAACACCATGCCAAGACTTAACTCTAGAAAGAGCAACATATAATTGGTCATGGCTAAAAACCAACTTGTGCAAATATAAACCAATATGTTTTAGAGTTTGCCTTTGGCTTTTATTTATTGTCATGAAATAACAAATTTTAATTAGACATTGTTTATGTTATGCATGAATGGCCATTTTTTCTTGGACATTATCAAAATTAGTCAAGGGATAAACATGTTATTACTAATGCAAGCACCAAAAATGATTGTTGCTTGTATCACTCAGTGACCTAATTCATTTATAATTAATCTAATATCATTACAAAGTCCAATACTTGGGTTTATATTTCATAGTAACATTACAGGAGCATTTTTTTGGTGTTAATGCATGTGGAAATCCATTGAATTCTAAAGAGTTATAAATTCAACTGGATAGAGTGTTTGCAATTCATCTAAATTTTATTAAATTATTTTTCCAATTCATATAAGACTTGATTTTTAAAAGTTTTTTTTTGAAATTAGTGTATCTTGGACATTCGATGTGATGTATAAATTATAGTGAATATCATTAGGAAAATATTCCCAAAACATGTAAACAACTTACACAACTCATTTACTTCATAAAATATAATCACAGTTGTGAATAATTGCTTTAACTAGTCAGATAATGCCCATGAAGTCACTTCTTTTATAACTTCAATTCATTCATGATCATTTCCTAATAATCGATAAATGTTATATGTTTAATATCATTGAAGATTGTTAGCCCTTTTATAAAATTCAATAGCATTTGTAGATTATATGATTCATCAACATTGCAGTGTACATAAATATTTAACCAAAGCAATAGCCTTTTTTTAGCCTAATCCATATATTTTCTTTACTATTCCAAACCCATTGCATAGGAAATTCTATATATGCAAGCTTATGAGCATCTTTATTGACTTTGTTCATTCCCATCCATTCAATTAGCATAGTTTTATATGAATTCAAATTGTGTATAATCGAAGCAATGATTTACCCAAACTTACATAAAATCCTAATAGCAAATGCATTGGGAGTCATTCAATTACTAGTTCTCTATGATGTATTAGAAATTCAAAAAGGCATTAGGCAACTTCACATGGTGATATATAATGAGAATATAAATATATTTGTATTTCATCAATTATTTCATCGCCATCTATTTCAATATTTCTTGTGATCACTGTATTTGTTTATATAACATTATGAATTTTATCTGCACCTTTGTTTATGTATTTGAAAAGGTATTTAATCCATGTTAACATTGACAACATCTTGATATTTATATGTGCTTCATGTTTAACAACTAATTCTTCATTATAGGAACAACATGCCTATTATTAAGCTTTACGTTCTTCTTTTCAACATAATCACCATTGGCTCTTTTCATATATAAAGGAAAACCAAGTTTATCAATTATTGTTTCATATACATATTTTTTGGAAAAAATGTAGTGCATCAACCTTGGCTCATGCACAATGATTCAACATTTGCTACACCACATCGCTTAAGTAGTATCAAATTAGTGATAATCTAGAAAGTTTTTGGTTCATGATCTATGCAATGATGTTTAGAAGATATAAAAGAGTCAATTGAAGTTAGAGTTAAAAGTTTATAGTATTTATGGAGCCATAGTAAATAATGAACATGAGGCAAGCTTCATTTTTTGAAACTCAATCGTATATAACGAAGCTATAACACAACTGAAGTGCTTATGTTTTTTAAAATCATTAATCATATTAGCTATTTTAACTTTGAAAACTCTACTTACATTGTCAGGCCTGTCTTCAAACTTTTTCCCAAGAATCAAATTCAACATATATTTTTTTTATTTTAGGCTAATGTGGATTACATATAAATGTAATGAAAAGATCAAGATATCCATAAAAATTTGCATACAATCATAGCATTATGATAATGTCGCAACATATATTTTGGACTTCCTATATGAGTTGATGACAATATTATAGATTTGCTGACTTCGTTAATATTTGTTGTTCCTTTTGTATAAGCTTTTATGAATTTTAAAATGTACTTCTGATCTTTTTTTCTTTTGTTTTGTTTGATGTAATCCAAATGTTCTTCTTCAATATAGTAATATTATCAATAATTATTGAAATAAATGACTTCCACTTAAAACTATTATCCTATTGTTTCGTCATGGTTGAACTTGAAAGGCACAATATTCGCACATAGTCACTTCTTTCCTAGCTATTGGTTTGCTTTTATCATAAAAAGTGTATTGAATATCTACATTATAACCATCTTTTTCATGAGGGAATAGAGTTGGATATTATATTGCCATGAAACTTGGATGTAGATAGCTAATACTTTTGAGCTTACCGGTTTTGTATTCAATTATAATATTGATTTTTATCAAACATCCCAAAATTACCAACAACTGATATTTTTGCACACAAAGAAACATTATATTGTCACCCATTAGAAGCTCGTTTTCCAATCAGTCGAAGTTTAATAGGAATTTATTCATTTTCTTTGAATTGGTCATGTGCGATTCGAAATGACCTAACAATGTTATTATGTTTATCAAACGTATTTATTAAACCCTCAATAACTTTTTTTGTTTACACAATTTGTTAAATCATCATTTTATTTTATAATTCATGTTCTATATCATAAATGTATAGTTGAGCAAATTTTGGCTTCTCATTTTTAGCTGACATACCTAATAAGATGATGATGATTTTGGCTCTGGAGTTTGAACATATAGGGACCTAGTTTTTTTCATTAATGTTGTAATCATATTTAGCACCCATTGAAGTAAATGTAAATACATAATTATAAAGTCTTTTGCGCTCTCGAAATGCATGCTCATATTGTTTAAGTTATAGCATAAAATTTATGATAAAAAAGTTAGGTCTCTTAGATTAATCTATAATGTAATTTTCCCCTGCCTGTAACATAAGGTATAAAATTGAGATTTCTTATGCTCATTAGACCTGATACATTCATCTAAATAAAAAAGCACCTTGGAATATGGACATTCATTTTCAAGTGATCTAGTATAGGATTTTTTTAAATAAGAACCTGGAAAATAAAAATAGTTAGAGATTAGGAAAAAAAAATATAAGCATCTTAAAGTATAAAGGGAGATGAAACTAATGCTTTAGAGAATGCACATCGTTAGGCTAAGTAAATAAGGCAAGTCGCACAAGAACTGACTGTTCTAGAAGATTTTATAGTTAGATCTAATGTTGTACTTACAAATACATTTAGTTCATATACATAATCTAGTGAAAACAAATATATATTAGCAGGTACCAAATCATTGTAAAAGATATAACACTTCTAATCAGGCCTGAGACAAAACTAACCAAAATAGCTTATATCTTGGAGCAACGAAATGTCATGTCAAGTAGCATCACTAAGTATGGGTAGGAAATCATCAATCTGTAAATGCATAACTAGATTCAAAAAACCTCTACTTGTTTGGTTAGAAGTGTGACATGATATGGAAATCATCAAAACTTGCTTCTTGAACTAAAATCTTGACAAAGCATATGAAAGTCAAACATGGTTTCAAGGTTTTTTTAAAATGTTTTCTTCAAAATAATATAGAGATGTAATTTCAATTATTATACCTAGTAATGGAAAAGGGTCATTTAAGTCCATACAATGGACTATATTTCTGAAGATTGAAATATGGTGTTGTAAGTTTTCATAGTTGTACTCACATATACATACATATATATATATTTATATACATATATATATATCTCTTATTTTGAATATGAGATAATAATATGTATTAATATATTATTTCTTATTATTTAGAATAATAAATAAATAAATATATATATATAAATATATGTATATATATATATATATATTATATCTTAATTTTGAATTAAGAGATAATATCCTCATTTATCTTTTCCTAAGAGGAAAAGGATTTGAAATATATATACAATTATATATGGGATATATGTTAAAAAGGAGTTTAACCCTAAATAAAACACTAATCACATTCTAACGTATAAAAGATTAGAGTGGCTGCATTCTTCATTATCAGGAAGTAAGAAAGAAAAGATAGACAGCCATCGTTCTT
>CATIWR010021395.1:0-21165 GCA_949677035.1 Omphalea diandra | reverse complement strand
TTACAAGAGTTCTTTTTAGGGAGTAGTTACACAATGGTAGTAAAGCTTTAATCTTTGATTCCATTTTTGTAGAATATTGTGTTGCTTTCTCAATGAAGTTAAAGAGGATGGATCTATTTCAAGGTGGATCTATTTGAAGCTGGATCAATAAAGTTATAAAGGTTAGTTTTTTTAATTTCTTTTAAATCATCTTAATGAGTTTACCTTCTAATTTTAACATTTTTTCTTATATGATTATGGGGTGTATTGGTACCACAATCTTTTTTTTCTCTATTTTTTTTTATCTAATGTGTATTGTTTTTCATATGTTTATTTTTAATTCTTGAGATAGCTGTTTGTGCTAGCTTTCCTTTTCGTACCATAATTGTAACTGTTTGTGCTAGCTTTTCTTCATGTTTTTAGGACATTTTAGCCTTTCATATTTTGAACTTGTTTTTTTTCTTTCTTCATACAACTTTCACCATTAAGCCATGATTTTATGTCCAACATTTTGGCGGTGAGAGTCTCTACACTCATTGGATTGTAATTTATTCCTTTCAGCATCAAAACAAAAGGTTTTAGGACTAGTCTTCATCTCCTATATTAAGTAGAGACGTTGGGGCATTCTCGTGGGTCTTTAAAATGTACAATTTAGTATTTATCAAGGGCCATCTCTCTTAATAGTTGTCATTTAGTTGGATGATGTGCTAATTATAATGAGGCCAAACTAATTCTATTTTGTATTATTTTAATCCATTATATTATACATTTCAAAGTTTCAATTATATTTTAATTTTTAATATTTAATAATAATAAAATAATATTATAATTAAGAACATTATAATTATAATTAAATTATTTATCAGTGGGGAGAATGTTTGGTGAACATATGTCCCAAAGGCATTGGACTCATCCTCTACTTTGAATTATGTGTTTGAATGATAGCAAAACAATGACAAAACCTTGAGAAGTTCTAATATTTGTATTTTTAGTGTTTTTGTATGTTATGAATAGATCCGATGAACAATATAAGGTGAGAATGAATTCAATAGGCATTGAACACTTCCTAACAGGCATTGAAATCTAACAATAGGCATTGGAAAAATGCTTAGACATGAGCTATGCACTCTGGACCTTGCCACAAGTGTTGGAAATTTTACAATGGGCATAGAACACTTCAACAGGCATTAAACAATACGCAAAATACGTTGAATGAAAGTTATAGATGGCTACAGTATTCTAAACCTTGTAACCGACATTATCCTTTCGCAACGAGCATTAGAGAAGTGCTCTAGTTCGAGCTATGTTGGACCTCACGATAAGCATTGCTCTTTTGCAACGGTCGTTGGAAAAGTGTTCTAGATTGACCTATAACTTTTGGACCCTTTAATAAGGAACACTCAAACAACTAACAGATGTTGAGATATTTTCAATGGCCATTACGAGATCTCCAACAGACATTGAATCTTTGCTGCTGTTGTTGAAAAATAGAGCACCAAGTTCTTGCTTTTAAAAAAAATCAACAACAGGTATTATTCTCATTCAAATGTGTATTAATGTCAAAGCTAATGACCATGGAAGGAGGATCAACAAACATTGAAAGCATTCGTTACAAGGTCAACGGGCATTGTCACCTCTAGTAGCTAACTTTATAGAAAAGTTGTTGAACTAAAGATCAACTATTCCAATGACTAATTTTAGAGTTCTATTATATAATGAGCATTTTCTAAAGACTAAAACTATTGATGAAACTTTGAAGAATATTTGTAAATAACTAGAGAACATCTAACAAGCTATTGTGTAAACTTTTTTGGTATTGCTTTGTATTTGGGTAGAGTAAGGATTTTTTTTTTTTAACTCTTTAAGAGTAGGTTTTCTTGAGCATTAAAAATGTAATTGCTACCTAATTTGAGAGGCATTGACATTGCTTGGATCTATCCTTGTTAATAGTTGTAAAGGTTGGTATTGTACCTTAGAAAAATACCAAGGGTTTAGGTGGGTTCTCTTATTCCTTGTTAAAATAGAGTAATTGTAAAGTTTCTTCCTTAGCTTGGAAAAGGGAAGGTTTTTCTTCAACCTGGAAAAAGAATAGAAAATGCTTGAGTGAAAGCTTAGGGAGTATAGTAGGTATGTTGTTGAACAACTATAATATCTCTGTGTTTGATTTGTGTTTGTTGTTTCTGCATTGTTTGTTTGTATTTTTATTTACAACCCAATTTACCCCCCTTTTAGGTTGTCTCATCTCCATCTAAACCAATAATATGTATTAGAGCCTAACATCTTTTGAAGCTTAATTGAAAAAGGTACACGATTATGGCAACCGTTAAGTCTTCTTATTGTGAAAGCTTTCTAAAAAATGGATCAACTCAAACTAGAGGAAGCAGTATGTCAAGACCACCATCAAGAGGAAAGGATGAAAATGAGCTTAATGGATTCCACATCCATAAGTGATGATGAATTCTCATGCAATAAAAAGATAAAGAAAAGGAAGGTGAAAAAGAAAGCGGAAACTGGATGTTTAATGGCCATGGAGGATGAATTGTACAAGGACTCTCCAAATGAGGTATGCAAACTTGATGATGATATCAAAGATATATTCACAGTAGAAAATCTTATTGAGGCCCTAAAATTAATAAATAATGACTTGGATAAATCTTTCTATAAAAATAAGATTTTGAGAAATGAAAACGAATCGATGAAAAATAAAATTTTCTCCATTTCTAAAATTAAAATGAACTTTTAAAAGAAGTTAAATGTTTAAGAAAAGAAAAAGAGGAATTACTTTCAAAAGTACTTTTCTTAGATTTAAATGAAAGAGAACTTTTAAGAATGAAAATTGATTCTTTAAAAAGGGAAAATGAAGAGTTGATTCCTAAAAAGAAATTTTATGAAATTCTTTCCAAACAAAATGATAACTTGAAAAAGGAGGTTTTGGACTTGACAAACTCTCTTTCAAATTTTTACTAAAGGAAAAGAAAAATTAGATTTGCTTTTGGGCTCTCAAAGAGATACTAGTGTGAAATATGAGATTGGATATAATCATGTCTCTTCCTCCACTTCTAAAAGTGTGTTTGTTAAAGCTTCACTTTCTAAAATACCTAGTATCCATGGTGTTGAATTGCAAACCTTTTCACAAAAGGCTAATGCTAATGCAAAACCTAAGGGCACAATACTAGCACATGCATACACTAAAAAGCCTAGGCAAAAGGCTAATCATGCTTATATGTATGCATCCTATAAGCTAAGAAGACAAAATGTGCTACACTCTAAACTTAAAAGAAAAGTTACACATAAGCACAACACTAATTAATTACATTCAGTCGAAAGGCAAATCATGCCTTTATTTATGGAACCAAATATATCAAGAATGCAAAGGTTCCTTCATGTTTTAGGCATCAATCCTTTAGGAAGCCACTTCGCACTTGCTTTATAAATGAGCTTCAAGAAACATTCATTTAGTAATGCTTTTAATGTAAAAAATATAGTCATAAAGCATATTTTTGTTATACTAGATTGAAAGATGAACATGTTTATGTTGTTAACTCACATGGACCTAAAAGAAAATAGGTACCAAAGAAAGTTTAATTTTACAGGATTAGAAGCTCCTCACCCTCTGCTCAAAATGAAAAATAAAATGGTGGTTGAAACGGCATAATTGAAGAGGAGATTGTATTTTGGAAATCATAAATTGTAATGTATCTTTATCCCTCCTAATTGTTTAACATGTTTTTGCTAAGGGGGAGTTTGAATATTGGATCTCTAGTAACTAACAATCCTTCTTACTTTCCTCAACATGTGAATAGAACATGTAATGTCAAGTGATGTTAACTAAATTATTATTTGAATATCTTAGGAGATTTATTAGAAGAAAACATATAGATAGGCAGAGTTTTCCTTTTCTAAGTGTCTTGTGCTTATATTTGCTTTGTTTTTAAGAAATGTTATCTAAATTTTAGGGGGAGAATTGCTTTTGAATATTATAATATCACTTTTAATATTGCTTTTTGTCATGATGATAAAAGGGGGAGAATTTTTTGATTCATTGATTGGTATCTCTTATGGTAAATTTGGTATCCAACCTTGTAAGCATCTTCTTTGTTTTGTGTTTTAACATTTGGTATCTTTTGTATTTTTAAGTTTTACACATTTGATATCAAAGCATCATGGTTATGTCATCATTCAAAATTGAAAGAATGTTGTATTAATGGGGAGAATATTTGGAGAACATGTGACCCCAAGGCATTGGACTCATTCTTTACTTTGAATGATGTGTTTGAATGATAACAAAACAAAACCTTGAGAAGTTCTAATGTTTGTATTTTAGTGTTTGTATATGTTATGAATAGACTTAATGAACGGTATAGGGGGAGAATGAATTCAATGGGCATTGAACACTTCCCAACAGACATTGGAATATAATAACAAACATTGGACAAATGCTCAGACATGAGCTATGCACTCTAGACCTTGCCACGAGCATTAAAAATTTTACAATGGGCATGGAACACTTCAATGGCATTGAACAATAGGCAATAGGCTTTGAATGAATGTTGTAGATGGCTAGAGTATTTTAGACCTTGCAATGGGCATTATCCTTTCACAACATGCGTTAGAGAAGTGCTTTAGGTTGAGCTATGCTAGATCTCACAACAAGCGTTGCTCTTTCACAACGGGCATTGGAAAAATGCTCTAGATTGACTTATAACTTTTTTGACCCTTCAACGAGGAACACTCAAACAACCGACATGCATTGAGATGTTTCTAACGGGCATTACAAGATCTCCAACACGTGTTGGATCTTTTTGGTAGTTGTTGAAAAATAAAGCATTAAGTTCATGCTTTTTGGAAAATCAATAATAGACATTATTCTTACTTCAACGGGCATTGATGTCAAAGCCAATGACCATAAAAGGAGGATCAACGGGCATGGAAGTATCCACTAAAAGGTCAACGGGCATTGCTTAGGATCAATAGGTGTTGTCACTTCTAATGACTAGTTTTGCAGAAAAGCTGTTGAGCTGAAATTCAACCATTCCAACAACTAGTTTTAGAGTTCTACTATATAAGGAGCATTTTCTAAAGATTAAAATGATTGATAAACTTTGGGAAACATTTGTAAACAACTAGAGAACATCTAGAAAGCTATTGAGAAAACCTTTTTTTATGTTGCTTTGTATTTGGGTAAAGTGAGAATTATTTTTATACCTCTTTGAAAGTAGGTTTTCTTGGGCACTAAAAGTGTAATTGCTACCTAATTTGAGAGACATTGACACTTTTTAGATCTATCATTGCTAGTGGTTATAAATGGTATTATACCTTAGAAAAACACTAAGGGGTTGGGTTGGCTCTCTTATTCTTTATTAAAAGAGAGTAACTGTAAAGATTCTTCTTAACCTGTAAAATGGATGGTTTTTCCTGAGCTTGAGAAAAGAATAGAAAAGGCCTAAGTGAAAGTTTAAAGAGTAGATGTTGAACCACTATAATATCTTTATGTTTGATTTGTGTTTGTTATTTTCACTTTGTTTGTTTGTGTTTTTCTTTACAACCTAATTCACCCTTCCCCCTCTTGGGTTGCCTCATCTTCGTCCAAAATAATATTAGAATTAAGTACTAAAATAATATTCTAATTAAATTATAAATAACTATTGAATAGTTAATTATTATATGTGTGTCTCTGTGTTTATGTGTGTGTGTATTATTGTTATATGTTTATTCATATATGAGCTTGACATTTGTGTGTTAATTTGTGTAATTATATCTTTTTTTGTATTTAGGCAAAACCAAAACACACAAGCGGATGCATACTCCAATTCATAATTACGATAAACTGTTGAATTATATGGTGAGCAAAGAACAACTAGGGAATATGCAGAAAGTGCAAAAGAAAAGGTTCAACATTAGCAAAAAAGTTTGTCTCAAATTGACTTGAATGATTCACTTGAGAATTTTATGTCTAATAGTGAGGGATATTAGACAAATGACATAAATGGTAGTGAAGCTTTCAATAATCTAGTTTATACACCTTTAATCAATACTCAAGGTACATCATCTACTAAAAGTTGTAAATGTAAAGCTAATATGATAGAAATGTTAGCAATGCAACATTAAAAGCTGAATTTGGTAATAGAACTTGTTAGAAGTATTGATACAAGAAAATGTAATTACAAAAAAATCTCTTACTATTTTTGAAAGTGGTCGACCTCATTACTATAAGAAGGAGGAGATATATGCAGAATTGGAGATGATAAGAGTATATTCTGATTATATGTTGGATACTTATTATTTTCTAAGCAATAATCCCTCTGCAACAAGGTCTTTTTTTAGCCTCCCACGAGCTATATACTTGCGGTGGTTAATGAAAATCATGGGCAACATATGAGAAGATAATGAAGTCATTTGAGATATAAAAAAGATTAAGTAGTGTTGGTGGATTATTGATTGAATTAGTATTTAATATAAATATATGATAATATTTATTAGGATTATATATATTACTAATAGTTAAGTTGAAAAAAATGGACATTATAACTTTGAAAGTAGTGACTTTATTATGTTTAATCGTAATATATTTCTACCTTATTTAAGACTTTTGTTATAGTTCAGGTTGTATTAGGTAATTAGGAAAATAGTGAAAGTCAACTTATATATAATAAATATCAGAAAATAGGGACTCACTATAAGTTGATAAATTTGACAACCTTTATTTTAAGGAAAAAGCTATCATCTAATAATACATCCATTTCATTTTGTTCCTATTGCCAAGGCTAGTTACTAATTATGGATGTTATCCCTTCCTTTCTTATTATTAAGGCTAGAGAATAAGCTGATAAAAGTTAAAGTAATGCTAGCATGGAACTTCTCAATAAACTAAAGAGAAGAGACTTGGTTGAAGGTTTACCTAAAGTCAAGTTCACAAAGCAAGGAGTTTGTGAAGTATGTTAAAGAGGTAAACAACTTAAATCCTCATTCAAAGCCAAGACGAAGGTAAGTTCTTGTAGACCATTATAATTACTTCATATGGATCTTTTTGGCCCCACTGCAATAGCTAGTTTAGGAGGCAAACATTATGCATTTGTCATTATAGATGATTTTAGATATAATTAGGTGTTATTCCTTCCATACAAGTATTCTTGTTTTGATGCATTTAAGACCTTTACCAAGAGAATTCAAAACCAAAAAATTTGAAAATCTCTTCTATTATAGTGATTATGGAGGTGAGTTTGAGAATGATGAGTTTTATAACTTTTGTGATAAGTATAGTATCTCACACAACTTTTCAACTCCTAGAACTCTACAACAAAATGGGTTAGTGGAAAGGAAAAATAGAAGTCTTCAAGAAATGGCAAGAATCATATTGAATGAGTATAATCTTTAAAAGTACTTTTAGGCCGAAACTGTAAATACTTCTTGCTATGTATTAAATAGAGTCTTAATGAGACCCTTATTGAAGAAAACTCCCAATGAGTTATGAAACAATAGAAAGCCCAAGGTTACATATTTTAGGATTTTTGGTTACAAGTGTTTTTTTCTAAACACTAAAGACAATCTTAATAAGTTTGACTACAAATCTGATGAAGGAATTTTCCTTAGTTACCCTACCACTTGCAAAGGATATAAAGTTTTCAACAAGAGGACACTTATTGTAGAAGAGTCTATGCATGTTGTATTTGATGAATCAAATCCTACTTTTTCAAGAATAAAAAAAGATATTGATGTTTTTGCAGGTCCCTTAAGTGAGCTAAACATTATATGGATAAACTATAGACTTGAGAAATGAAAGAAATGAAGATCCACCTCTTTCAACTCCTAGTGAAGAGCAAACTCCACTGGAAAGGGACTAAATTTTTAAGAAAGATCACCTAAGAGATTTTATCATTAGTGGTCCATCAAGTCAGGTAACAATGAGATCATCTTTTAGAAATGCATGTATTAATCTTGCTTTTGTATCCTTTATTGAGCCTAAGACTATAAGTGAGGACATTAAAGAAGAACATTAGGTTTTTGCTATGCAAGAAGAACTTAATCAATTCAAAAGAAACAAAGTGTGGACCTTAGTTCCCAAACCTCATAACCATTCTATCATTGGAATTAATTGGGTCTATAGAAACAAACTTGATGAACATAGAGTCATTGTTAGGAATGAAGCTCAGTTAGTAGCCAAAGGCTATAACCAAAAAGAAGGGATTGACTTTGATTAGACTTTCGCACTGTAGCTAGACTTGAAGCCATTAGAATTCTTCTTGCATTTACATCTCATATGAATTACAAGTTATACCAAATGGATGTTAAAAGTGTTTTCCTCAATGGTTACATTGAAGAGGAAGTCTTTATTAAACAACCTCTTGGATTTGAGAACCATTGCTTTCTTTATCATGTGTATAAGCTCACCAAAGCCTTATATGCTTGAAGCAAACTCTAAGAGTTTGGTAAAAGAGAATGAGTAACTTTCTTGAAGAGAAAGGTTTCACCAAAGGATTGGTAGATATAACTTTTTTTTCGAAGAAAAAGAATAAAGATATATTGTTATTACAAATATATGTAGATGACATCATATTTGGTACCACTAACGTTTGCTTGTGTGAAGATTTCTCTAAAGTAGTACATAGTGAGTTTGAGTGGGAGAACTTAAATTCTTCCTTCGATTACAAATCAAATAACGAAAGGCAAGAATCTTTATGAACCAAGCCAAATATACAAAGGAGCAAATAAAAATATTTAGCATGGATAATAGCAAACACTTTAAGACACCTATGAGCACTAATATTAAGCTTGATATAGATGAACATGATAAAAATATGGATTAAAAACTGTATAGAGGTATTTCTATCTCATAGCCCCTAGACTTGATATTATATTCAGTATTTGCTTATGTGCTAGATATCAATCCAATCTTAAGGAATCTCACTTGCATGTTGTAAAACACATGCTAAAATATCTTATTAGTACTCATAACTTAGTACTTTGGTATCCTCAGAGTTCTTTATTTAAGTTAAATGCATTTTCTGATGTTGATTTTATTGGGTGTACCTTACATAGAAAGAACATGTCAAGCACATGTCAATTACTTAATTAATGTTTAGTGTCTTGGAGTAGCAAAAAGGAAAACTCAGTTGTTTTGTCAACTGCAAAAGTTGAGTACATAGCAGTTGACCTATGTTGTGTCTAAATCTTATGGATAAAATAATAACTTTTTTATTACAACATTGTTGTAAAACTAGTTTCTATTAAGTGTCATAAAACTAATGGCATAAACCTGTTCAAAAATCTCATTTAGCATTTTAGAAGCAAACATATAGACATAATACATCAAGTTCTTAGGGATCATGCTAATATTGCAATATTGTGTTGGAATTTGTTGATACTAACCATCAATTGGTAGATATTTTCACTAAACCTCTTTGTGATGAAAGGATGTAATTCATCAAAAGGGAACTTGGTATGATAGATAGAAATACTTTGAAATAGCTTCAGTCAGACTCATCTCTTCCTCAATCTATTCATAATCATTGTTGCATATGTTGATATTTGATCACTTTTGAAGTCTTTGGATTCAATGGCTAAAGATTTTAATTATGTATTATTATGATTAATTTTGTCTAAATTTGATTGATAATATTCATTAGCTAAGTTTTCAAAATGTTTGGGTCATTGAAAAATTTGTTTTAAATTAAGTTTTTGGTTTAGAAACATGGCCAATGACCATTTCGAAGTTGACAATGACCATTGCACTACACAAAAGTTTTTTAATTTGAAACTATTGGTCTCAACGATCATTGTGAAACTCCAATGACCATTGTCATCATTTCTAATGGCCATTGTGACCTAATCACCATCGTTGGCTAAAGAACTTTGCAAAACCAAACTAACGGTCTTATCCAACAGCCATTGAACATTTCCAACGATCATATTTTTTTAAAGAGGGAGCTCGTTGAACTTTTATTTAAACCTCTTAAACCCTAAAATCATTTTTACTTTCTGCTATTGATTTGCTTTCTCTTAATCTTTCCCAATCTCTGTTGCATATTCCTTTGCATCATTCACTCACCATGACACCCAAAATTAGAACCACTAAGAGATTTAAACAACCTGTTAAGAAAAATCCCCAACCATCCTACACCAACTCCATCACCGAAAGTAAGGAGACCCTAACCATCGTTTTGGCTCAATAAAAGAAAAAAGTTGCATAACCCTTTACATCCCAACAACAAACCAAGAAAGGCAAAGCTTCTTAAGAATCTAAGGGAAAAGGTAAAGCATCCAAAATAGAGCATGTACCTAAAGCGGGTTCAAAGCCTGTAACTGCTCCCCTGATTCATCAACCGTCTTTCAAAACTAATAAAGAGAAGTCCATAGCTCAAAAATTAATAAAAAGATAACTTTGTGGTGGGTAATTTCTTAAGTGGAATGATCCACAACGATACCATTTAACAGAGCAGGTTGAAGAGCTCATGATTGGAATTAGATAAGAGCTTTTTTGCCACATTAGAAAGCCTTTTTACTTGAAGCTGACTGTGGAATTTCTCACAACCTTAGAAGTTTTAAGGAATGATTGTGAAGTCTATGCTCAAGCAGGGACAATCAAGTTTAGAATGTTTAGAAAGAAGTATAAGATTAGGCCAAATGACTTAGCTAGATGTTTTGATGCATCCAATAATAGATTAACAAAACCTCTAATATAGTTCAAAATAGATATTAATCCATTTTGAAAGTCCATAACTATTGAAACAACCAATTACAATAATAACAATAACAAGTCCTCGAAGATCAAGAGTCATGCCTTGAGGATTGCTAATAGGTTTAACACTTGAAACATTAATGATAATGGCCAATCAAATGGCAACTGCACCACAATGGACTTGTTTTATCTCTGGTGTATGAAGAATAAGCACAAGGTAAACACCTTTTGGCTTCTAATGCAGTGAATTGATGGGCAAGTTGACAAGCCAAATGCATTTGTAATGGTTCATTACATTACCAAGATAGCCAAATTTGTGAATGATATCCCCCTAACTGAGGCAGAGCTTAAAGATAATGATTTGGTATTGGAGAATTTGCTTGATGATAAGCCTATCAGTGAGAAAATGCTATTAAGCATGGGAATATTGTAGAGGTTAAATACTAGGTTAATAAGGTTAGTGCCTGGGAAAGGAGGTGTTCCTCAAGAAGAAGAAGTCAATGAAGATGTTGAAGAGGCTATTAGGGTTGAGGTTCAAGCTGCTAGCAACATTGGGGTGAGTGAACTTGCTTCATCCCTATCTCCTTTTAAGTAAAGGGTTCTTATGCAGATGAAAGCTCTTACTACTATAGTTAGAATTATTAAAGTATCCTTCAATTTTCTAAACCAACAGATGAACAAGCTTAAGCTATAGCTGAAGGATATGAACAAAACCTTAGATAGGATTGTGGAAGGATTGAATTTGTAAACTAGAAGTCCTTTAGACCAGCAAGTAGTTCCTTCCAAGCAACCAGATCCACCAATAGAACCAAAGAAGCTGCACCAAAGGAATCTAAGGAGCCTACTACAACAGATGACCCTAAAGAGTCCAAAGCATCCTTAGAACCTCAAGACCAAACCCTTAACTCTCCTGCCAAAACCACTCCTCCTCACGATTCATCTGTATAATTATCCTTATTGCATTCTATTTTGTTTTCTATTTTTCAAACATAGCTGATGAAGAAAACATCTCTTTTGTATTGAAAGGCTATTTGTTTCTTTTCTTTTGCAATGTAAATATAATTTATATATATGTTTTTTTCATTGTTCTTAACTTTGCTTTGTTTTGATAATGACAAAGAGGGAGAAGAATAAGAGAAATAAGAGGAGAGAAATCAAAGAAAAATGAGTGAAATAAAAAAATCAAGAGAAATATGAGAAAAATGGAGAAAAGATTTGATCACTCAAAACAAGGATAAAAGAGAAACATGATAGCTCAATGGATAACCCTAATAGATCAAATGAGAGTTAAGATATGATCATTTAACATATATATCCTTGTTGATTTTGAAAGATTGATTGTCATCATAAAAAAAGGAAGAATATTGAATCTCAAAGTTCTAAGTTTTGCTTTAATGATTACAAACAAGTCAAAGAGCTAACTTTTGTCTAAGTTATTTATGTTAGATCTTGCAGAAACAATAATTCTTTGGACTATGATGATCGGAGAACGAATTATGATTGAAAACTCTAACTATCAGAGAGTGAAAATCAAGGCAAACTTAGCTTTTCAGTCTAACAGGTGTTGTCAACTTCCAACAGGCATTGTAGACCTTGCAACTGGCATTGAAATATCACAACAGGTGTTGGACAAATACCCTAACCTGAATAAATGCTTTTTGGACCCTTAATAGGCGTTGCCCATATTCCCAACAAACGTTGGACAACTATTTAGACATAACTATGCACTTTAAATCTCGCAATGAACGTTGTGTTTTTGCAGTGGGAGTTTATTTCAACCCTCAGAACAGGCGTTGTGCTTTCACAATAAGTGTTGAAAAAGTGCTCAACTGTGAGTTATACTCTCTAAACCTCAAAATGGGCATCGTTAATTCTCCTATAAGCATTGAAAAAGTGCTCTAGATTGAGCTGTAACTTTTGAACCCTCCAATGAGACACTCAAAGCTCAACAGGCATTGAAGGTATATCTAACAAGAATTATGAATTTTCCAACAATCGTTGAAGTATTTCTACAAATCTTAAAAAACAGAGCACTAAGTTCATGTTTTTTGAAAAATCACCAATGGGCAATATTCATACTCTAATAGGCATCGAGTTCAGAATCAATGACCATTGTTTATATCTAATGATCATTGAAGAAAATGTGAAATTGACAATTGAAAAAGTCAAAGAGGAGCCTTGAGCCATATACTCTTTAACAACTAGTTTCAACGAGCGTTTCGTTGATGCCAAAAATCGTTGAAGTCAAAAATTGATTTGCCAACTAGCCATTTGTGTGAAATCAATGATAGTTGATGCCTCAACAACGAGCGTTATTTGCTTACAACTATAATGTGAAATGATAATTGTTTTCCAACAGCTAGTTCTTTATTCAAGCTATAAAAAGATTCGCTCTATAGAAATAGAAAGAGAACTATTCAATCAAATAAGTAATCTATTGCGAAAGATATTCTCAATCAAAAAGGCTATTACATTATGAACAAAGAGTGAACTAGCATCCAAAAGACATTCATTGATCAAGCTTGAAAGTGAACTAAAATAGCTATCTTCAAAATATAATTTTAGGGACAAACCTCTCAAGAATGCTTGTTACTTGATCACTCACATTAAACATATCTTATGAATGTACTTTTAACATCTTTTCTTGCTTGAGTGAGAGAGAGTTTTTCCTTCTCGTAGAAGTGTGATTACTTCTTGATTTGTAACTCATAATTGAGAGACCAATTGAAAGTATCTCTTGTGAAAGATTTAAGGTAATATTTAGAAATTACTTTGGGTTAAGGTTAAGTAGTAGTTGTGAACTACTTGTAAAGGCTTAGTGAGTGTCCAAAAACTTACTTGTGTAAAGGTTGTTTATAACACTTTAAGCTATCAATATTATGAAGACTCTAGTGGAAATACCAAAAGAGAGGACGTAAATAAGTTGTGTCGAACCTCTATAAATCATGTGTGTTGATTTTTCATCTATTTTCGCATTTAGATCAAATTTGTAAAAATTGTCATTGCCTTATTCAACTCTCCCTTTTAGGATACTAAGGGACAATAATATCTATTTTTTGTACTCTCTAATTTTACTAGACTTTGTGACATGAAAATTTGAATATTTATTATTTTTATGGTTCAAATTACTAATTGTGTTATATATTATTTCATTTTGTTAGTTATGTTCTGTTATTTGTAATTCTTAATTTATTTCAAATTGTATATAATAATAATAGTAATAATAATAATAATAATAATAATAATAATATAAAATAAGTAAAATATAAATACAATATTAATATTATAAATTATTTTAAAAATATTAACTTAAAATTTATTTAAAAAAATACAAATATCATTTAAGCTCCACGAATTAAGTGGTCTCTAATGTGGTAGTTAAACAATGATCACTTAGAGGCCACTTTACGTAATCCTTAAAACAAAAACCATAAAAAGTGATCGCTAAATGGTTTTCAATTAAAGTCAACTAGCTACCACTTAGTAACCATATTATATGAAAGCCAAAGACCATATTTTACGAAAGCCAATTTAGCGATAAAAAAATTGTCATTAAGTGGTAGCTAAATCATTTGTTATGGTCTCTTATGATTAGTATTTAGAATAACAACTACTAAATATGATCATTATTTAGATACCACGATAAGTGGTCGCTACTTTAACGATCACATTAAGTTTTGGTCACTATCTAATTTTGCGATTAACATTTTAGTGACTACATGAAGTGGTTACTATTCACATTTAACGACTATTTAGCAACTACTTCATGTGGTTTCTAAAGGCTGATTTTTTTTTTTATAGTGTAAGATAACATTGCCAATATTATCTATTTATGTTTATAAATTATAAATTTTATTAGCTAAAATCTTAGTTCCTCGTTTATGAAAATATCTCTCATGAAATTATCATCCAATTTTAAGCTCAAATGAAAGAGTTGGAGCCTAACATACAAGTGAAAATGACTAATATATTGATGCACTTTCGATAGTGGTGAAAGAGATGTGCCCTAGATACATTATACTATATGACAAGGGTGTCACACCTGCTAATTTGAAAGACAAAATAAAAGGTGATCAACCATCTATAAATTCCTAAAAAAAATTGGTACAATCCATTAAAACAAACATGCAAAAAGAGATGAGAAAAGAATTGGAAGAAAATTTGAGGACCATAAAGCATCTTTTCATTTATTCATTCTTGTTATAGCTGCAAGATTCAAATTTGGGCCTAAATGTAAGCCCTGAATTGTTATTGGATCTCAAAAGATGTTAATAGCACACTAAATCAAGTGAATGCTCTAAGAAACTCAAACTCACCAAGAAGCATCTATAACTCTGAGATACTTATTAGTTACTATTAAAATTTAAAAGATTGAACTATTGTAATTTTCAGTTAGTGAAGTTTTATTTTGTCATAAAACTTGAATTGATATATATGACATGGATTAATAGATGATATGTTTATTCTTTTCTATTTATTAATTATAGGTTGTTTAGTTTTGTGATGTGAGATTCTTCACAAATTAGATTAATACTCTTTATTAGAAAATTAAACATGAATGTCTTCCAAATTTTGCTTTTTATTATACTTTTTTGAATATTAAAATATAATATATTTTTTAAAATAGTTTTGAATATTTGGATTATGCTTTTAGTTTTAGTTGATGAATGATTGTGTATAAAATAAAATCGTATGTTTTCTATATATTACATAATTGTCAATATTAAGAAAGTATTAAGATTGATATAATAATTATGTAATTTAAGTAAAAAAAAACATTACAATTTCACTAAAAACTATTATAATAAATATTACTATTCACTCAAAATTGTTGCATTTTAAACTCTCCAATCACTTGCACCAACAAATAATCTGTATTGCATTATCTATGAAAACAAATATTGCATTTGCAACTAAAATTATAGCCTATTATAATAAATAATTTGTTGCTTATACTTGTAAAATCATTGCATAAAATATATTTCAAATAGGATTACTATTGCCTAATACAACAAATAATTTATTGCTTATACTTTATAAATAATTTGTTGCTTATAATTAAAAAATCATTGCATAAAATATATTTCAAATAGGATTACTATTGCCTAATACAATAAACAATTACTATTGTCTAATACAATAGATAATATATTGCTTATACTTTGTAAACATAAACAATTTATTGCTTAAAATTGAAATATCATTGCATAAAAATTTATTTCAAATAGGATTACAGATGAATCATTCGAGTGAGTTTTTTCTTCTTCAAGCTTAACTTGGCTCCTTTTTAATTTGAAACAAGCTCATGAAGCTTTCATTCAACTTGAGAATATGATAAACTCTTAACTATTTTTAACCAATCTAAAATAGAATTAAAAAGTTGAAAAAAATAGCTCCAGGCTTATGTACTGGCAACACTTATATATATATATATATATATATATATATACATACATACACACACACTACATTTTCAGTCTTTAAATTAAAAATATACTATACTTTTAGTTTTTAAATTAAAATTCTAACGGTTCTTATTATTCTTATTTACAATTAATACTTACACTGAAAACTATCAATATTTATTATTTAATTATAAATATAGTAATCATTTATAGAGAGGTAAATATTAAAAACTCTTCCATATATATGTGTGTGTATATGAAATAAAAATAAGCCAAAAATTTAATGTGATGAAATTTCTTCAAATTTGGTTTTTTTTTTTAAATTGACATGACAAGTAATTACTAAACCTTCTGTTAAACCTCTTTAATATCAATTAATCCTTTGAATTATGAATGTGTTTCACATTGCAACAATAATAAGTGATGAAAACTAATATTAAAGTAATTATTAAATATTTAATTTTTATATTTATTATAGGGTCAATTAAGATTCATTTAATTTAGTTTTACATATTAAATTTCAATTTATATATGAAATAAATTTTAATTTTAATATATAGTATTAAAAATATTTTAGATATAGGATGTAATTTTTGAAATCACTTATTTTAAAAAAATTTATAAATATTTTTTAATTTTAAAAATATTTTATAAAAATATAAAATATTTTAAATAACATTAAATTAAAAATTATTTATTTTGATCTTCGTATATCTAAAATAAAAATAAGATAAATTTTTTTTATTATTTTACAAAAAAATTATATTATAATTTGTACAACGTGCGAGTTAGTAACTAATTCATAAAAGGAAAAATGAATTTCTCCTTTTGTAAGGAGAAGGAGCCCTTTCTCCCTTCTATGCAACTGATGTGGGATGGATGTCCCTATCTTTGCTTCTTTTTTTTTTTTTTTTTTCCCCATATTTTCTAATGTATTTACTTGTTTATATTTTTTTTAATTCAAAACTTTATTTAATATATGAAAACTATTATTATGAAGATCATGTGAGATATTATAATATTTAATTATAAATTTATCATAACTTTCATTAAAATTATGAATTTTAAGTATATAAAATTAATTGATAATTAATTTTTATCAGATACAAATAAATATTAATAAATTTATTTATAAAACGAGCCTATTTATAAACCTAAACAAGTTGAACACTTATATGTTTGCTTGATTTTGATTCATTTATAAAATCTGTTCAAATTCATCGGATAAGTTAAATAAATGAACCCCCAATACTAAACTTATTTAGCGCATTAGTTTATTTATATCTCTAATTCCATATTATTGGGATATCTATTGTAAATCGTAGAATAATATGACAGAAATCACAAAAATATATTGCCATAACTACTGTACATAAAACATGTCTAAGACTTAAAAATTGAAGGTGAACCATTGTACTAAGGTATTTATTTTGATTGTTGAATGAAACTGCTATTATATTCTTTTGCAATGGGATCAGATTTAGTAGCTAATTATTCATTGTATAAGCACTAATGACATGGTTTACAAATTTTTTTTATTATATGATAATGCATATTGTGGAAAAGTCATTTGCTCACAGGGTTATCAAGTGATTTCTTTCACATAGTCCTCAGATTATAATGAATATTCTTTATGTTATTTTTATGTCCTTACAAGTAGAATTTTATTTATTTATTTATCTTTTGACAGCAATAATCCCTTTGTTTCACTCAGTCGGAGTCACAGTCTATGCCAGCCAACAACCTGACTGGCCAAATTTCGATATCTATTCTTTGCCAAATGGTCGATGAAGCGTTTACCGTAAGCGAACGTCCTTCTTGGCTTCCAGGACCCTTGATCCATTGCCCATTGCTACTAACAGTAGACTTTGATTCCATTCGGATAGACTTTTGCCCAACTGACCAATCACTTTAGTGCATCCATCTGGGTAAGCAATTTTATTGGATATTAAATAACTCTTTTTTTTTTTGTTTTGAGAAAAGATATTAAATAAGTCCTTAACAGAAGAATAATTCCAAAAGTTCTTAAATCCTTATTAAATGACGTCAAAATGGGTGAATTTATTTATTCTCAAATAATGAAAGGTATGATTCCATAAATGACTCTGAAATTCAAACATATTGATGAACAAAATAAAGGAATTGCGTTAATAAATTATTCATATGGAATTGATGCAACTGTAATTGATGATTACATTTCCTTGTGGGTTGACTTTGGGAAACAAAATTTTTTTTAATTATGTTTTGTATATTTCTAGTTGTAGGTAATACATGTAGAATCCTTGGAATTGGATGCATCATCGTGTTATACAATGCAAAGAGGCATCAATCATTGAAAAATTCCCCTTTCATAAATTAAAAGATTTTGGTCTTTTTAGGAGTTTTTTTTTTGTATAAAAAAAAAATTAGGTTTTCATAAATCAACATGATTTTTTTTTCAATATATACTTAATAATGATAAGATCCATAAAAATTAATAACTAAAATAATCTGTAAACCACCCAAAAAAAAAAAAAGAAAGAGAAATATAGTGTGAAAAAGTAGACTATATTTGCAGGATTTGGAAAATAGAGAATGGCAACTTGGGGCATTGGTATTGTAATTTATTAAAAAAAATTGTAAGAGATTTTATTTATTAATCGATACTATCTCTATTCCATAAAAATAAATTGGTTTTTTTTTTATTTGTTCTAAATTATAATTCATTTTTCTTTTTGAGAGTGTAATTAATTTTTTAGTTTTTTTTAATATGTTCTTATTTAATATGTTTTATTATCCATAAATATAAACTACCATTATATAATTGTGATTGGAATAATATGAATTACCTTATTTAATATAAGAGTATAATAGAAAAAATTTAGTAAAATTAATTATTATACTTATATTAATTAGATTTTCTTAGTTTGTATGAAAATAGAAGCAAATCTATTTTTATGACATAGAGGGACTAATAAATTTTTTTCATATGATTTTTGTAAAATGAAAGTTGATTTTTTTCTTTATCATATTAGTAGCATTAATTAAACTTTAAATTTATCTCTTTTCAAATGACTTTATATCTTCACTATTTTTACCTAAAAAGATATTAATATCACATTAACCTAATAAGGTATTGATAAAATATTAATTTCATTTTTATATCGCTTGTTAGCGGAGCATACAAAGAGGCAAAACCGCCAACGGCCATCATAAAAGGCCACTCCTGAAATAAACCAAAAAACACAACCCCTCTTTTCCCATCAGATTTTCCACAAATTTCTCTCCCCACAAACACCCCCTATATCCCCGCCAATACACATACTCTTCAACCTACCACACACCAACCCTTTTCTCTATATACCGTACAAACATCTCCCATGCAGTTTCCAAAGAAGAAGGGCAACGGTTTTTTCTTATGTTTTAGACCAGTAGTTATGAATGGCTTGTGCGGCTCTGCGAATGGTGGCAAGGGAAATTCTGTTGTCAAGTATGTTAAGATAGGACCTACTGATGGATTGGTTTTTCCTCGGATTTATCCGGCTTTACCATCATCCCCATTGTCTCCATCGGAGAAAGATTTCGCCGGTCACCGGAAAAAGAAGAGTCATAAAAGGTTCTTGCGTGCCGTCAAGGCTATTTTCCTCGGAACATCATTGGTTAGTGTTCATCATTATTATTATTATTTGCCTCTGTTGTATGGTCAATACTTGATCACTATCCTATTAGCCTTCTCCTTGTTATTTTGACTTTGGTATTAATATTTGGCACGTTTTTGAATTTTTTAGGCCTAACTAACTCTGTCTTTGTTATTTTACAGGCCAAGAAGATCAAGAAGAAAAAATTGGGAACGAAATTGAAGCAGTATAAGGGATCGGACCTATTAGCAAAAGTAGAAAATAAATTGAACCCACAAAAATCTTGTGGGAAAATTGATGGGAAAACTGTTTATACTAGGTCATCTGCAAGGCCATCATCATCTTGTGCAAATTCGTGGCTTAACTCCACGAATTCCAATATATTCCCAGAGTGGAAAAATTCGTTTACATCATGTAATTCAACAGAGTTCAAGAAGAAGCAGGACGAGGAGCAAGAAAATGGAAAAGGCCAACACAGTTCTAATACAGGGTTGTTCTTGATTATTGTGACTCTCCTGTTATTGGTTTTCTGCGGTAAGATTTTTGCTATCTTATGCACTTCAACCTGGCTTTTCTTCATTCCAAATTGGAATTCTGGGAAGAAATTGCTCAAGAGTAAAGTTTATTCACAACCAGAGGGTGTCGAAGACAAGAAGAAGATCATTATGGAAGGGATATTGGAAAGGAACCGCAGCCCTGCTCTGTAGGCATTTTGACAGATATGTTGTAGTAGAGGTCCGCTAACTGATTGCACTCTGTTCAAAGGACAGAAGATGATTGAAATAGGATTTGTAGTTTCTGCTTCCTTAAGTGTACATATAATCATAAGTATTCATGCAGGTTTTTTATTTTTAGTCAGGAAGGGGCCGCGAGGTCACTAATGTCGCACCCAAAGCCATGTTTGGCTTTAGCAGAATTTTTTTTTTTTTTTACACTGAAACGATATTGTAGTGGTATAATTTTTTTCTTTTTTTCTTTACATAAGAAATAAAATTTATTCAAATATTTTTTTCTTCTTTTAAATTATACACAGAAAATGAATAAAATATTTAAGTGACTTGCATTTTACAGTCTTTTTTCTTTTTTCTTCAAATAAAAAATAGAATTTATTTAAATATTTTTTTTCTTTAAATTCTGCAAAGAAAATGGATAAAAATATTTGAGTGTCTTGGATAAGAATTTGTTTAAAAAAAAAAAACAAACCAAACCAGACATGGCCTAAGTGCAGCAATACTACGTCTTTTTACTTAACCCAAAGGCTAATAGATGCAGTAATGCATGCAAAATCACTTTTTTTAAAATCTGTTTATGAAATTTTGTGAGCATCAAATTTTCACAATGTTATGTATACTACTTCTTAGTAAAGCAATTTAAAAAGAAATATATCATCCATAGTTTAAAGCAATATATAATGATTAGTTAATTTGATTGATTTAGGTTTCGATGTTCTCCTTTAAAAAATGAGTCAAATACTATGCATAGATACACA
>CATIWR010021393.1:0-34250 GCA_949677035.1 Omphalea diandra | reverse complement strand
AGAGTTTTCTATATAAGGGCTAACTCTCAAACCTAACCCAAAAGGTGTTTAAAGCTCACACCAAACTATGTACAAAGAGATAAAGAATTAAAGTTGAGAAATAACTTAGTAAGAGTTTTGGCACATATCAATCGTTGTCCTTTTACATTAATATCAGTTTAGTTGAGTATTTATAGCCCACATCCATTAAAGAGACGTTACTCTAAAATTATCAACAAATCTCTAAGATGTACTAGATAGATTCAACATTAAATGCTTGTCAAGCTAAAGTCACGGTCTCTATTACCATTTTGTAGTCGCGAATTTTCAATTGCGGCTAAAAACACCGTTTGTGTCTAACGACTAGTCTATGTGTCATCTATTCATTAGTCTTCTAGGAAAATATAGTCATTGTGTTCTAACCACTCTCAAAAGTCGTGGTCACGAGATATCAATGCCTTGGGCACTACTTAGACTACAAATTCCTCTGTGATTCAACCATGTCTCCTTCAGCTGAGTCGCGACTGTGAATGCGACCGCGAATTCCTCTGACCTAGCTCCATCCATTCTTATAGCAGTGTCGTGATCGCGGCTTAGAGGATACCGACCATGAATTCCTCTGTTCTTCTAAAAGATGAAGATTTTAACTTTTATTGAAGATAACTATTATAAATTGTAAAAAAAAAAAATACTTAAAATTGATATTAGAACTTTCAATCTATATTATCAAGATCAAGAGAGAACTTTGACTTAGGTTTGAATAACCTAGTCTAACAATCTCCCTCTTTTTGATTTTGACAATCTAGATTGAATATGTAAAGGATAAGGAAATATTATGCATGCTACAAAGAGAATGATTGTGAAGACATTCAAATCTTAAGTATGAAATTGCTCCCCCTCAATCTGTACTCCCCTTTAGTCATTCTAATAAGATCATTGTCGATTTTATCTCCTCTTTGTATATTCAGTCAATTGTCTCTCCCCCTTAGTTAAGATAAAAAGAGAGGAATAGGTGGGAATAAGATAGAGAATGATGAATGTGAAAGGGAATGACCACAAACTTATCAATTGTACAAACTTAAATTAGAATAGCAAACATAAGTAATTTTGCATAATTGATCGCAATATGACACATAAGAAAATAAATGGATGAAACATAAATGCAAAATAATTCAAACATTTAAAGAAGCTTGAACACATAAACTAGGACCAGAAATTTAAGAATTGTCATACATGGCCCTAGTATAGAATATATGATTTTGATATGAACATTTGAAATGTAGAAAACCTCAAATGCAAAATGAATTGATTCAACTCAATATACAATCAATCAAATCAAATCAAATATGTCAACACATAGATATATCAAGCAATAAAACTCGCCCTAAATGTGTGTATAAATATATTAATTTGAAAACATAAGGGATAAGGGATACATTACAAGTTTAGTATCCATGGCTTGATATCAAATAACCTTTTAAATTTTTCCCTTTTTCATTAGCAATCTCCTTTCACCTTTAGATTTTCCATGATGAGAAATTGGTGAAGGAATCCCCATCCTGCAATATCAAACACTTTGTTTTGGTACCCAAACATACTTGGATCCTTGGGGGTTAGTCTTGGAAGGGTCCTCCAATTTGAGGTATGCTTTTCTAATGTGGCAAAATACATTGATATGCCCATATCTCATGCAATAATGATATTGGAGCTTAGACTTGTGAGTCTTTCTCCTATGCACAATCATAGTATGAGTAGGGGGACTTCTTATACTTGGGTGGTGAGAGTGTTTGCAAGTGCATGAGTGATGAGAAGTAAAAGAGAATTTTCTATGATTGTGTGGGTAAACATGCTTCTTGTTGTATATATAAGCATGATTTGCTCTTTGAGCCTTGGCTCTTGCGCCTTGGGAGGTATTTCCATTGCCATTAGGCATAGGTGGTTTAATGTTAGGGGCAACTCTCTTCCCCATGACCTTAATACTTGAAGTTTGAGGTGTTGATGCTTTAATGAATGTAGTGGGTGAAGAAGTAGGCGAAGAGGCTTTATTAAAGCCTAAGCCATACTTAACTAAAGGAGGTCTTTGAGATATAATAAGTGTATCCAAAGCTTCCTTCCCTTTACGAAATTTAGAGATGAAATTTCTAAGTTCTATAACTTCAACATTTAAAGAATCATTTTCTGTTCTCAAAAAGTTAAAAGAGGATGAGGACTTAGAAAGACTCACTTGTGACCCTTTGAGTTCTTTATTAGAAGTCCTCAACTCACTTATAAGATCATTTAAGGATTTAAATTCATCCTCTAGTTTGGAACATTTTTTCTTATAAGTTTTCATTTGTGACTTATATTTGTCATATTTCAAAGTGAGAGCTTCTAAAACCTCTTCATCTATATCATCAAATGCATCATAATCATCATAAGAGTATAGAGAAGTACTTACCTCTTTGGAGAAGTCCTCTTGAGCCATGAAGCAAAAGTTTGCTACTTCATCTCCATCTTCATCTTCATCACTTAAATCATCATCCTAAGTAACCTTAAAGGATTTCTTCTTTTCCTTGTGATGATAAGAAGATGACTTTCTTTAAATTCTTCTTTCTCTTCTGCTTTTCATCAACTTCTTGGTCTTTCTTAATATTTTGGCAAGCTCTTTTTCTTCTTTATCACTTTCATTTGAGTCATTTGAGCTTGAATAATCTTCTTGAGCTTTGAAGGCCAGAGCTTTCTTCTACTCTTTGTGTCTTTGTTCTCTTAGCTTCTTCATCTTTCATGAGAGCCATCTCATGAGTGAGAAGCTTACTAATGAGGATATCGGTTGGCACTTTCTTAATCTCTGGATTGAACTCTTGAATGCTGCATACTCTTGTACCAAATTTATTTAATGGAAGAGATTTGAGGATTTTAGTGTTTACCTTATAGTTGGTAAGAGTCCTTCCAAACTTTTTCATGTTTATGATAATAGATAGTAGTCTATTTGTTATTTTAGTGATGCTTTCATGGTCTTTCATTATGAAAAACTCCCACTCTGTCACATACATCTCCAATCTACTTGATTTCACAAGAGTTCTGCCCTCATGATAATTTTCTAGTGCTTTCCATATGGCATGTGCAGCTTGGAAATGTTGGACTCTTCCAGTTTCTTCTTTTGACATGGAGCTTAAAAGAATAGCCATTGTCCTCTTGTTCTTCCCATTTGCCTTCCTTTGTGCTTCACTCTATTATTCTCTTGCAATTGCCACCTCTACTCCTTCAACCATCTTTGTTGGAGGCTTCCACTCTCTAAGTATATAATCCCAGAAGTTGATGGGATCACTATCAAGATAAATCTCCATTTTATGCTTCCAAATAGCATAATTATTGCCATCAAAGTGGGGATTAAGATGAGAGTGGACTCCTACTTATGCCATTGATCTTTTTCACACAATTAAGGCTTGAATTGAGACTTGGCTCTGATACCAATTGTTGGCCCTAATGCACCAAGAATGGGGTTGAATTGGTCGTAAATTTGAACTTTTGATTTTAAAGGAAGCACACAAGAATGAAAGATTTAGAGAAAGGGTAGGAGAAGAATGTACATAAGAGTTTTAGAGTGGTTTGAGTAGTAACCAACCCTACATCCATTCCCTAATTCACCAATTGGGTATTTCACTCAATCTCTAGTGTTTTACAAGCTCACACTCAACTTAGTGTTTAGGCTCACACCAAACCTTACAAGTGTTTTTCTAGGGCTCACACTTAACCTAGTGTTTTAGGCTCACACAAAACCTTACAAGTGTTTTCCCAAGGCTAACACTCAAACTATATAAGAGTTTTTTAAAGTTCTCTCTCAAATCTATACAAGAGTTTTCTATACAAGGGCTAGCTCTTAAACCCAACCCAAAAGATGTTTAAAGCTCACACCAAACTATGTACAAAGAGATAAAGAATTAAAGTTGAGAAATAAGTTAACAAGAGTTTTGGCACATACCAGTGGTTATCCTCTTGCATTAACAACAGTTTGGTGGAGTATTTATAGCCCACATCCACCAAAGAGACATTACTCTAAAACTATCAATAAATCTCCAAGACGTGCTAGGTAGATTCAACATTAATGCTTGTTAAGTTGAAGTCATAGTCACTACTACCTTTTAGATGTCGCAAATTTCTAATTGCGGTTGAAAACATCGTTTGTATCTAACGGCTAGTCCACGTGTCAACTATTCGTTAGTCATATAGGAAAATATAACCGTTGTGTTCTAACCACTCTCAAAAGTCATGATTGCGAGATATCAATGCCTTAGGCGCTACTGAGACTGTGAATTCGTCTGTGATTCAGCTAAGTCTCCTTCAGCTGAGTCGCGGTTGTGAATTCGCCCATGAATTCCTCTGACCTAACTCCATCCATTCTTATAGTAGTGTCGTGGTCACGACTTAGGGGATATCGACTGTGAATTCCTCTGTTTTTCTAAAATATGGAGATTTTGACTTCTATTGAAGATAACTATTATAAATTGTAAAAACAATATTTAAAATTGACATTAGAACTTTCAATCTATATTGTCAAGATCAAAAGAGAGCTTTGACTTAGGTTTGAATAACCTAGTCTAACATTTTCAACCATTAAAATCATTTTCCTTTTTATGACAGAGGAATTACTCTAACACCTACCCTCTTTACATTTATTACTTCATAAAAGTACATCTTCCACCTTATGTCTTTTACCCCTAGGCTCTCATTGAGGAATTTAGGTGATTTCTGTTCTTCATATTAAGCTTGTTTGGTTTTTGTGATGACAACCAACTTTTAACATTCAACGATCAATAGTTAGTGATCAACAATTAATGGTTGGCAATCAACATGAGCATTCAATTTGGTAATTTAGTGATTAAATCTATGACTATATTATAAAATGATAAAAATGATAATTATTTTACATTTTAATTAATTTTATATGAAATATAAATGTATATAATGGTAAATAATGACAAATATAAGGTTAATACTGAAAGAGAATTCAAATGCTAGTTTTTATATTTCAAATGTTGGAAAAACTAGTGTGAACACGCCTCAAGTTTTTGCTCAAATTGCTTATGACTCTATCTTTTTATTGACTGATGAGAGATCAAGAGGAAAAAGGTTTTTACATTGGTAATAACCCTAAGAGGTGGCATGTGTTTGGATCAATAGGGGATCCTTTAGGCCTTATGCAAGTTTAAAGTCTAAAGCCCAAATTGTGGTCGTCAGAGGACATACATTAGTACTATTCCTAGGAATTGTAGAGTCACCACCCAACTTTGGTCGAAACAAGAATCCATGGAAGGAAAAATTTGAACATAAACCAAGTCAATTAGAAGGCCTATTTCTTCTTTACCCTATCAAAGATTGAGATAAAAAAATTAGGTATAACTTAAGGAAGAGGTTAAACACCTTAAATTACTCAGATATTGGGATCCAACCTTTGAACATCTTTGGTTCACTTTTAACATATTAAATGAGTTATTGATTAGTTTAATTTAAAGGCCCTAAGCATGCCATTAATGTGATTAAACTAAATAAACCAAATTAACAACTCAAAGGGGATGGGGATCATGCATTATGACAAATGGATTATCATACATATCCATACATTCATTCAAGCATAATCATCTAAAGAGGGGGTGGGGGTCATAGATCATGGCATAGGGATTATCATGCATATCCATACATGTATTCACACATCCCATCATTTTTAAGCATATGGGGTGATGGTTAAGACCAAATTCATGGTCTAGCTTAAGGAAGAAAACCTACAAGAGAATAAGTTAGTAACTAAAACAAACAAATTAAAACAATCAAACAAGCAAATGAAGTCATCAGACACCTTATTGTGTTTCTAAAGTCAAGGTTCCTAAACATGTCTCTAAGTCCATTATTGCATACCTCAATACCACATAGACATAATAACACCAAGTGAACATAAATACATGAGTCATATGATAATAAGAATGGGCATGTACAATGCAAAACACTTGGAAGGAATTTTAATGGCCTAAGGCAAGCTCATCATAGGGAGATCCTAGGGTTGAAGAACGCTCCCTCTTATTACTCCAAAAGGGCATGACATCCATAGGCATTACTAACCATAACAAAGGTTAGAATGTCATCTCAATTAAAGGGGAAAATTATAGGCCAAAACAAGCTATGGCATTCTTAACGTAAACATAACCCGAGTAAGGCTTTTAAGGTCCTAGGAACCATGAGTTCTCACTTAGTCATTGCTAAATTTGTTTTAAATAGAATACAAAGTGAACAATCAAAGTGAAAGAAATAGAGTATTAATATAAAATGCATCATAAAACCACTTAAAACTTGTTCAAAATTCCATTTTTTAGTGAATAGGAGTCCTAAACCATTATGACTTACCCTGTGCTATCAGTGGAATAATGAAATCTCTTTAAAAAAAAGTATCAACATGGGAGAATTTGAATGAAAAGAGAATGGGTTTTGCAATTTGTCTTTAAGGAGATAGGTTGTATAACCCATTGTGAGGTTATACAACCCCTAATTCTTAGGCTTTTAAAGCAAAGAAAGAGATAAGGAAAGAGAAGAGAGGGGAAAAATGGGGGAATCCCTAGATGCCTTTGTGTGTTTCTATTACCCTCAGAGGTCCCTAGATGATTTATATGTTCTAAAATACTTAGGGAATGCATAAAAGTGTAAAGGTTAGGCCTTGTTCTACCTTGGGAATGGATTGAATGGACTAAGGTTTTAGTATTTTAGTACTAAGTGTGGAAAGTGGAGACATTTTGGTAGAGTAACACTAGAGTTTTCCAAGCCTCTTCCTCCTTTTTAAATGGAAAGGAATTTATAGATGATTGAAGGGTGCACCAGAGCATAAAATGGTTTTGATTGCACCATGTTGATATCTAATCATTGAGAGGGAGATAACTCTTTTAGAATTACAGTTTACACGTGGTTTTATAACCAAGATTGGGCTATATATCCATCTGTTAGGGTTGTACACCCTTAGGGTTTAAGGATGAGCCAGTTCTAGAAAGTTTCCCTATTAGGGTTTAAAATAGGGCTATACATCTAAGGTTGGGTTGTACAATTATGTGTTAGTGCTATACAACCATTGCGTTGAAGGGGGGACCAATTCTAGAAGGCTTATTTGTTAGGGTTAAATGTAGGGGTGTACAAGCCTACTTTTATAGGCTATATAACCCATTAATCTTGGCAGTTTAGGCTTAACTTTGGACTTGAGTTTAGTGGTAGGCTTGGTTTTGGGCTTTCCTAAGGTGTCCTAAGGCCTTGTTCCTCTCCCTTCATTGATTTTTCCTTACATTTTGGGGAATATATTTGGTGATTTTCATCTTCATGCTTTGCTTCCTTAGGCCTTGAATCTGAAGCTTATAGTTTGGCCCTGCTTTGTGGGTCTTGAAAAACAACATTTGAAAAATGGTTGTTTGAATAAGCCTCATCAAAGCAATGTTAGAAATGTAAATATTAGCCATGAAACTAAAGGATACAACTTCCTCAGTAGCTCATTAGGCAAGTACTAAAGGTGTTCTAATAACTTTTTATCAAGTGCTAAATGCTATTATACCTCTCAACAGTTTTCTAATAGGTATTAAGGGAGTTCTAAAAGCTTTCTAGTAGGTGTCAGGTGTTATGTATCTTTCAATAGCTTTTTAATAGGTATTGAAGGGGTTCAGACAATTTTATAATAGGTACTAGGTATTATGCATCTTTCAATAGCTTTCTAGTAGGTAGTAAGGGAGTTCTAATGGCTTTCGAGATGTACGAGGTGTTATCTATGTTTTTTATTCTCATAGTTGCATTCTTGTAGATGTTAATATTTTTGAATATTTTATAGGTGCTTCAACCCTTCTAGTGGGTGGTTATCACTCGAGGATGCCCTCTAGGGTTAATCTCAGGTTATTTATGCCCTTATAACATGTCAAAGGTGACTTGGTACTCTTGGAGCCCTTCTTTCTATTTAGGATGTTCATCTATGTCTTAAAGTGATGGTTTCGTGCCTATACACTATAAAAATCGCTATGGTAAAATCAAACATACCTATGATGGTGAATCTCTTGCTAGTTATTTTCTTATGGCTTTATGAAAATCACGCTTGTAGTTGAAGAGTACTTTGATAATTTGATTAGAGGCTTAAAAGACTAAGATTGTCTTATTAAGGTTTTGATAGGAATAAAGATATTTTGGTTTATTTGTTGGGTAGTTTGGATGGCTGTATTGACCTTTCAAGCCTTAATAGGTCTATTTTTCGCAAATCGACCTTGAAGGGGTAATTTAGAAATTTTGGGCTAAAGGAATAAAAAAAGGAGATTAGACTTCATGAAGATTGGGAAGAGGATTAGACCTAGAGAGCCTAATTAGGCATGCCATCTATTAGTGGTTTGTATAATCATGTGGTGGTATGTATAGACCACTTGATGAAACTTGTTTCTATAGCATAAAGCTTAGTTTGTATAGACCAGATTAAGTTTTACAAATCAAGGCTATAATATAAACCCCTTTTGAAAGTGATAGGTTATTTGTCATATTCTCTTATCTTTCTTTCTTTTCTCTCACTTAAAATCCTATAAACTTAGTCTTTTAGGTTCTTTTTACTTCTATGAGATCATATCATGGTTGGATATCGCGATGATGATATGTTCAATATCTAGAAGGAGTTTTTCGATGAGGACGCCATCACATGGGATGCTCTGGAGTAGTTACGATCGCAGTGTAGTTTTGAGTGAGTGAGCCTACTAAAGGGCGTGACCATGAAGATGATTTTTGTCGCCTTTCTTTTGTATGATGACATGCTGACTGTCTATAATCTATACCATCACCTCACAAAAGCCACCTTAGGACTGGTAGGCTTCCTTTCCTCTTTCCTTCTCTCTATTATTTTTCAATCCTCAATATTGTATATTCTAGGAATTGTCTCAAAATTCTCTTTTTGCTTGCGAACATTAGGTTAGCCTTCAAAATATTTAGAGATAGCTTTTAGGACACTACTCTTTATTTTTAACTAAATTTATTTTCTATTTATTGGCATGGTATGTCATCTCAATCTACGTGAATTTATGCTTCATCCTTATAATATGCATAAAACAATATGATTAGTTTATTGCTCACTCTGTGAGGGATTTAGAATGCATACATAAAATAAATTATTTATTTATTTATTTATCATGGATCAATCTCTGTTGATTTTAGGCTAAACCATGATGGTTTATGACATTTTGCTCATGATTGATAAATTCGACCTGGGGGTTTTTTGCCAAATTTCACTGAAAATTAATTTTTTTTGATTTCTCATTGAAATTTACGGATAGTTGTTCATGATGAGGGCTAGTTATTTCCTACTTTAAATTTTTCTGCAATCTTCAGGATCACCTGCACATCATGAAACATAAGAAATTGATTTATTCAAAGGCAACCAAATACTTACCTTATGTTGTTAATTTGATCTCTACATCCTTTTCACTTTTGGTCCATGATATACATGCAAAACCCTTTATGATTTTATTTTATTATTATTATTTATTTTATTTTTCTTATTATTTGTTGCTAATTGATGCTTGTTCACAGTTCTTATTTTTTCTTTCTTTTTAGGATATTATCTCTTATTAAAAGGAAGGCAGTGCAATGGGTCCTATTTGGACATGGTTCCAGGGTTCCAGGATCTCCACCCTTGAGTTATAGCTTGACTAGAGGAGGCCATGCTTCTCCCTTTTTTTTAGATGCTAGTGATGGACACCTTAAGGATCGACTCGGTGATGGCTCACACTTTAGCTGAACAGTGGATGGATACTACCTATACTTTTCATCTACCTTTGATTAAGGAGTTGATGATCATGTCTAGGGATTTCAGTTAATTAAATAAGCCTCACTTCTTGGGCATTCCTCTTCCTACAAGCTCAGGCATACATATGCCTACGCTTCTAAGGGACTATGTGCTCGGGCTCTTTATATGTATCCTCTTGGTTAAGGGGAGCCGTGGCTTCACATGATCAAGCATACGAGATAGTGCTCCTAAAGTTACTGATGGCAACTCAACAGAGGTTATTGACCAATATGCATGATGCTTCTTATTGAATGCCTTATCAAGTGTTTTATTCTTTAATGCCTCCAACACAATCGAGATTTACTTAGTGCTAGTATAGGAGGACTTAGGGTTCTTATAATGATTTAATAAGGGATCGATAACTCAAGCATTCTTGTATCGATACTTGGATCAATGCTCTGAGGCTAAAAGGGTATATATGCGACACATGGTGAGTGCTTATTATAAGTTTCTCTTAACATTTTTCTATGCTTTCACTTTTATTTTCCTCTATTACCTTATACTGATGTTATGCCTTTTGATAAGAGTGGGCCCTTAAGCTAGGCTTGTTAGCAAGGAATAACTTAGTAATGAACACAGGGGGGAGTTACCTTCTTTTTGTCAAGTGGAGCATCACGTCCCACGTAGAGACTTCTATAGCCATTAGGCGTGCTCACTTGAACACCCTCACCTTTAACTAGGTATAAATATCCTATGAAAAAGAAGCTTATGTCAAATATAATTATTTAATTATTTTCTTTGGTTTTATATTTATAGTGATCATCTATTCTTATTATTGGTGCATCACCACTAAAGGGGCCTTATAGAGGCATAGTTATTGAAGGTTACTGAGGTGGAGGCTATCTCCTGCTAGCGACGATTGATGGTGGTTCCCTCCCTTCACAAGTAGTACTAGGGTGAACGGATTCTTTGCGGGTGTGAAGGCTTAGGTGGATGACCTGTTCCTTCGTGTCCACTCACAAGCATGTTTTGAGTGATAAATTTGAAAGGTTGTGTTATATTTCATTTAAAGAGGCCAACTAGTCTTGGACTGGGTTCGTTATGACTTAGATGACAAGGGTTTTAGTTGGATCTTTCCCATTGATAAAGGCAACCATCAGGGCATTCCCTTAACATAAGGTTGATAAATGGATGGTCCTTCAACATGGGCCTTGAGGGACCACTGTACAGGTGACATAAAGGCCTATTGCACTTGCACTCGTGCCTTATACGGCTATTGCTTGGTGTCATAAGTGGGCCAATGGATCCACTTCTAAGGGGCTGGAGCTTGTGGCTGTGAGCGAGTTAGGCTTTGTGCTAGATAGTTTTATAGAGTCCTACATGACATCTTTAACATGATCGATGATGTCACTACACCTTACCAGGTTTGCCTGCACCTTTGGGCTAGTCAAGACCACCTATGTGAGTATCCTTCATTTTCATTCCTATTGCATTTTATTACGCTTGAGGTTCTAACAATATTTTTTATTTCTCTTGTAGATTCCTCGAATCCAGGTAGAGGCCATAGTTGACTTGATCACTGCCTTAAAGAGGGCCTTGATGTGGTAGACTTGATCTATGTAGGTTAGTTAGCAAAAGACATATAATAAATGAAAAATAATGTATGTATGTGTGTTTGTGGCCTGTGCTTTCATGTGTGATTTGTGTCCTAATAATTTTAACCCCCGTGTGCTTTACATGAGACAATCCAACGTCTGACTTATGATTTTCAAGACAAGGACCATTGCCTAGTAGAGGCTAAGTTTGAGATAGAGATGTTGATTCAAGCAGTTGAGGATGGTCATTATGATGGATGGTGAGGTAGATGACACTGAGGAGCCCCTTTTCAGGAGTAGGGATAGTTGAGCTTTTGAGACCTCCTCCTTTTTTTAGCATCTCTTTTTCATCTTAGTGCAACACATTTTAAGGATTTTGTTGATATCTTTTGCATAGTTGTAATTGATATTTTGGGTGATTTAAAAGCCCTAAATTTGGTTGATTACTATGATGACAATGACTTTTTGCTTTTTTTTTTTTTTGTCATACTATGGAATTCTTGTTTTTTTTAGTGTAAAATTTGATTTTAGCCTCTGACTGTACATTCTGAATGCTTGTTGAACCATTTGTGCTTTTTTTTTTTAATTTACATTTACATATCTTGGAGTAGGTATAAGTAATTCCTGGATCACAAATGCAAGGAAGTATCTCTAAAATTTCATAAAAATTAGGGTTTGTACAACTCAAAATGAGGTATGTATAGATACTTATTGGTTGTACATGCATCTTAAGCAGGCTGTACAACCTTGTTGCACTATTTATAGTTGTCAAGCATTAAGTAACTCTATCCCCTTTTATAAGTACCAATGTGCGACTTTTCTCTCTAAAACCTCTAAAACATGGCATAAGCATTTTTAAGGTCTTTCCCATTCCAAATCTGGCATGATCTAACTTGGATTAGTCTTGTGGCCCTTGATTATCTTTGTTCTATTCATTTAGACGTGAGTTTCCTTCAGGCGACATGTGATTTGTAGGACTTCTTTGCCCATACTTTTCACTTTAGGGATATAGAGATTTGCCTATATTAAAAGTATTTGGTACGACTCTCGATTATTGCGTTATGTTTGCAAATCAGATTGCTTTACAACAACTAGATTATCCATATGTCTAAAAGATGATGGAGCTATTTGATATACAATATGAGGAGGTGCTTAGGTACACCTTAGGTGAGAAAAACATCCTTATGGCTCATTTTCTCACGCTATACCCTTCTAAAGGTCATGCTTAGGCAACACAAACTAGTATTGTGACAATGATTCTAATGGTTGAATATTTACTGCAAAGAGAGGATAAGAAAATTGATTTACAGATTTTATAACTTCTAGAGGGAGCCGTGTCAAGGAGTACTCCTGTAGCAACGATCTTAGGCAAGACCATTATGGGTCTAGATAGAGTAGCTCTCAGTGTTAGCAATTTATTTACGAGGAGCCCATTTCTACTTTAGGTATAGTTTTGTCTTACAACCTCTTTCTCTCATTCTATTGCTCTTTCCTTTTTTATTTACTTCCTATTTTTACTTTTATTGCTTTTACTTTTACTTGGATCACTTTTATGGGTTTTCAATCTAGCGACCTACTCATTGTTGCTTAGGTTGCCCTTTTGAGTTTTCAAACTAATACATTCTTCTCCTTTTCTTTTTTACTATAAATACGAGGCTTTACTACCCATAATGCCGCACAAATTGTCATTTGTCAAGGCTAGCTTGTACTAGAGCTGAGTGGGCTGAATGGATGTCCCACATCATTGTCACTAACATCTGTTAGAGCTACCCATGGTGGAATCTATCACGTGTTACCTTGAGGACTTACGAAGAATGTGTTATCCTTCCTGCTCTAACCTTGGGCACTTTTTCTGATTCTGACAGCAGTTCAGTGCTCTTTAGCTTGATGTAGTCTTCCTCCTTTCCTTCATCATGGGTCCTTTGTATGAACGTTTCTTAGATATGGTTGAGATTATTTGAACTAGTCGTTATATCGATGACTTGTATATCAGCAGAGATCTATAATCTGAAGATGATGTAGACTAAATGGCGTGATTACACGACCTTTAAAGTTGTAGATATCTTCCTTATCCTACCAAAGAATAACAAACAATGCTCTTTCATGGAAAAATATCTCTTTTATATATGTGATTCTGGTTTAAAGTCATGTTTAATAGAATTTACTTTAATTATGTGAATATGTTTCCTTTTGATGTTGTGCTTAACATGAACCATTTACATTTGAAACATTATACATTAACTGAATGCATGCCTACTATTAGTAGTGGCACATTAGAACATCTAATCCTTTTGCTCAATATGTTTGCTTGGCCCATCCCCTATCTTCTACTCTTGTCTTTTTCCTTATAGCTTAATTGCTATGTAGTTGTTCCCTTAGTGGTTGGTTGCACTCTCTTATCTTTTACCTTGCATTAATTTCATAATTTTTTTTTCTGTTCTTTTTTATTTTTCATTTTTTTGCTTTAAGTTTTGCCTAAGCTGCCTTTTCAAGTTTTCAACTTAGGGAGTTATTTTCTCTTTTATTTTACTTTGTGATTGCCTAAGCCACCATTTTAGGTTTTCAACCTAGTGGGCTATTTTTTTCTTTTCACATACCATACATGAAGTGCCCTTTCAACCTGTCTAGATTTGCTGGTTGGGTAAACTCACTCCCCTCAATGTACTTGTGCTCTCTTATAAAAGCTAGTTTGATCTCCCTAATCATGTCAATACCCCAGGCTATGAATGGCCAAGGTGAAGCCAAATTTTATAATTTGGTTGGTAGTAAATGATTGATACTCCTATGAACTTGGCATTTATGACAACTTCGAACCTTTTGAATATAGTTTCCCTCCATTATGGTTTAGTAGCATCCTAGTCTTAGGATTTTCCTCACTAATGCCTTCTAGTTCATATGAGGACTGCAAATGCTCACTTGTACTTTGTCTATAACTCCACTTGCCTCTTCTTTTGCTAGGCATTTCGAGTGAATCCTATTAAACATCCTCTTGAACATCACACCATTATGGGCTATAAATTACAATGCCAATCTTCAAATTATCTCCTTATCTCTCCTTTCAGCCCCTTTGCAGTATTTGTTGGATTTTGTAGAACAAACACAATAAAAAATAATAAATTTTCTACAAGGTATTCTACAAAAGATCTATGTGATTAAATTAAATCGAAAAGAAAGGATGTGAATCTTACCAATACAAATGTGAGATCACAAATTTGTTGGAAGGCTAATAGGGGTTGTATACTGGTAACACCCTACCTCGAGCTTAAAGTCAGATCAAGGCTTCACCAAAGGATGATTGCCCTTTCTAGGTATCTATACGAACAGGCTACTTCCAAAATGTGGGTATGCTAGCACTAGAGTTTTTCTCTTAAATGTTTTGTGTTTTATGAAGGAAAATGTGAATACACTATTTTTATACGGAAAACCCTAAAAACTTTTGTGTGTGTGTGTCTATATATATTATATATCTTAACTGTTAAGTTATTTTATGCTAACTCTATATCTTAAAAGATATAGATAATATCCTAATTCATTTTAACCTTATTCAAATGAAATAAATATCTAATAATTTGGATAATATCTCTAATTATCTTAATTATAAATAAAGAGCAGTAAAAACCTAATTTCATTTTGGGTCTATTCTATGTGTATGACCTTATTGGTTCATATAATGTTAGCAATGACCTAAAATTTATTTCTGACCCATAAGTCATAAGTGGCCTCTAACAAGCCATTAACTACCCAAATTATATAAAGGTCAATAATCTGATCTAACCTATTTCACAAATAGTATTATAATCCTTTTGTTACATTATATCTCAATTGAACATAAAGCATGAGTCATGTCATCCTTATATAGTTCAATTATTTCTTGATCTCCAAGTAGACTATGTAAAATGACATTTATAACCTTTATCAATTCATTACCACATGGCCATGTGATCTATTCAGTTTAACGTATTAAGGAGCCCAAAGATATATTTTTCTATGCCACTATACCTCTTTCCTTTTTTTTTCTTTATTTCTTATTATTACTTTTATTGCCTTAACTTTTGCCTGAATCATCATTATGGGTTTTCAATCCAATGGGCTACTCATTTTTGCTTAGATTGACCTTTTGGGTTTTCAACCTAATGAGGTCTTCTCCTTTTCTTTTACTATAGAGGCTTTACATCCAATAATGCCATCAAATCGTCATTTTTCAAGGCTAGCTTATATAAAGTTGAGTAGGCCAAGTTGATGTCCCTTATCACTATCACCAACATCCATTGGAGCTGCCCATGGTGGAATTTATCACTTGTTACCTTGAGGACCTATGAAGACTGCGTTATCTTTCCTACTTTAACCTTTGGCACTTTCTATGATCCCATTGTTAGTTTTGTGCTTCTTAGCTTGAGGTAGTCTTCCTCTCTTCCTTCATATAAGGTCCTTTGTCTCAATGCTTCTTAGATAGGGTTGGGACTACATAAACCAGTTGCTATATCTATGACTTGTATATTAGTAGAGATCCATAACCCGAAGATGCTTACGTAACCTTTAGAGTTACAAATATCTTCCCTATCCTACCAGAGAATAACAAACAATGCTCTTTTATGGAAAAAAAAATCTCTTTGATATATGTGATTCTGGTTTAAGGTCATGTTTAACATAATTTATTTTAATTATGTGAACGTGTTTCCTTTTGTGTAATGCTTAACATGGACCATTTATATTTTGCATATTATACATTAATTGAATGCATCACTACTACTTTTAATAGTGGCATATTAGAACATCTAATGTTTTTGTCAATACCTTTGCTTAGCCCATCCCTTATCTTCCACTTTAGTTTTTTTCCCTATAGCTCAATTACTGTGTAGCTATTCCCTTAGTGGTTGGTCGCACTCTCTTGACTTTTACCTTATATTCATTTCATCATTATTTTTTCTTTTCTTTTGTTTGTTTGTTTGTTTATTTGTTTTTTTTTTTTGCTTTAACTTTTGCCTAAGTTGCCCTTTTGGGTTTTCGACTTAGCGAGTTATGTTCTCTTTTATTTTACTTTATGATTGCCTAAGTTACCCTTTTGGGTTTTAACCCTAGCGGGCTATTTTTCTTTTCGTACACCCTATATGAAGTACCTTTTTAGGCTGTCTAGATTTACAGGTTTGGCAAACTCGTTCCCCTCCATGTCTAATAATTTCACTACACCACCTAAATAAATTTATTTAACCACATAGGGGCCTTCCCAATTCAGTTCAAACTTTCCTTAAGGATCCTGAGTTTGCAGTTGGGCTACCTTTAACATAAAAAATGCCAACCTTTATTATATGTGGCCTAACCTTTTTATTAAATGTTTGGGCCACTCTAGCTTGATACAGTTGGGTGTGATACAAAGCCTTTAGCCTTTTCTCATCTAGCAAAGCTAATTGTTTGAATCTATTTTCATCCATTAGCATTCAAGGACACTGGACTCAACCAGTACCCGTAAGGACTTTACCCTTAGCTCAATTGACAATTTTGCCTCTATCCCATACACCAAAGAATATGGCATCATTCTAGTCATTATAGTACCAACCATTTGGCCAATCTCCCAATTAGAGTAAAGGCCCCATGTAGGTATTAATTGAGTCTAGCTTCAAGACCACCTCCATAAAGTATGACTGGAAGTAGTGCCTTAACTTCTTTATGGCCCTTACTAATGCTAAACAAGTCTTCTCCACCTAATTATACTTCTCTTCATAAGATAAAAGCTTTTTACTTAGGTAGTACATGACATATTTTTTTACCCATCTCATCTTCTTGAGCTAACATCTCACCTACAACATTTTCCTTTACTATTAGATACATGATTAATGGCCTCTTGAGTTTCAGGGTTTTAGTATTAGTGGGTTGATCAATTACTCCTTTATGCTTTTAAAGGCTTTTTGACACTATCCATTCCATTCCACTTCACCAGTTGGTCTTTTCTTAGTAACTTAAATATTGGTTTGCACATAAGGGTAAGCCTTATTATGAACCTATTGATACATTGTAAACAACCTAAGAAACCTTAAACTTCCTTTGCTATCTTATGCATAGGCAAGCCTTGACTAGCCTTTACCTTGTCTAGATCCACTTTAATGCCTTTCCCACTTACCACATGTCCTAAAAGCTAGTTAAAGCTCATCCAAAACACACGCTTCTTAGGATTCAAGCTCAAGTTATACTCTTCGACCCTCTTTAAAAATTTCTCTAGGGCCTCAAAATACCCCTTTTTTATTTAGACTTCACCATCATATGATCCATGTTTACCTCTACCTCTTTATGGATTAAGTCATGAAACAAAGTTGTCACCATCTGCTGGTATGTCGCCCATGCATTCTTTAAGTCAAATGACATTACTTTGTAGAAATATATCTCCCATTCTGTGATGAAAGCTATTTTCACCTTGTCTATGATAACCATGAGGATTTGATGATAACTAGAAAACCCATCTATAAATGAGTAAAGAATGCACGTTACCACACTATCTACCAACACTTTGATATGAGGCAATGAGAAGTTATCTTTTAGGCAAGCCTTATTCAAATCCCATTAATGTACACATATCCTTACGCTCTCATCTTTCTTTAGTGTTGACACTATGTTGGCTAGCCATTCCGGGTAGTCCACTATTTCGAGAAATTTAGAATTCAGTTGCTTCGCCACTTCTTATTTAACTAGAGGAGCACATTCTCGCCTCATCCTTTAAAGCTTCTATTTTACTAGTTGTCTATGTAGGTAGGTCGAGATCCAATGTTCTACAATTTGCTTATCAACCCTCGACATATCCTTATATGTCCAAGCAAAAACCCTTTAGTACTTCTTAAGTAGCTATTCAAATTTCCTTCGATCCTACATTGTAACATCATTGGCAATGAGCAAGATATTTGAATTTTCTTGTGTGCTAAGATTAAATGCAATGTATACATAAAATTAATGTTAAATATGCTTATGAAATGATGCATGTCATGCACATTACTGTTAGGAAACACATCACATAAGTAAGCAAATTCATCATTCATTACCCTGAACTTAGAAAGAAATACATCATCATTTTCACAAAGACTGGAAATAGGAACATCAATAGTATCAGGAAAAATAACTTATTCAGACAAATTGGTAGGACCTTCTTTTGTTAGGACCCTTCTCTCTTTCGTCCTTTCCCTTTTTACCAGTCACAACATTGAGATCATTATTCTATTTAGAATCCCATTGTTTCTCTCTTTTTATACAAGCCATGGCTTTCACCACCTGTTCAAAGTCCTGCTTTATCTGGGCATCCTCCTAACTCAATCATCATAAAGGTCTCTCAAAGTGCCACCCCTTCTAACTTAGCTTGATCTTGTGTTGATTTAATATCACCAATGTCCTCAATGGAATTCATGATCATGACTTCGATATCGACTAGAGTTAATCCAATGTATGCACCTTCAATGAATTTGCAAAAGCCAGTATACCCTCATTCAGGATCTACAAGAGGAGCACCTTTATTATTAATCTTAAACTTTTTTTTTTCATGAAATCAACATTTGTAACCTAGAAGTGCTGTTCTAGGAAGTATCATTCTTCATCTTCCTTTAAAAGCTTCTTTTTATCATTTTAAAGCCATGTAGTTTAAGGGTCGTATAAAACAATAGACTGACCCGACTCTTGGCTATCTTTCATTTCTATAACTTATTTACTTTTCTTCTTTCTTTTCACCTTTTCATGCTCCTCATATGATGAATCTTGATAATTTTGATAGCTTAGTTCACCAATAACCATATGAAAAAAAAGGCTATCTCAAGTTCATCTATATCGTTTCCTAATGATTTATTATCCTCAATAGCTTCTTACTGACCCTTTCTAGCAACTTCTCCTTCCTTTACAAAGAAATCAGATAATGCTCTACAAAGATCACTTGCTTCCACCTTTGACCTTTCACCATGTTAACCCAATCCTTTCATCATGGCTTGGGTGGGAATATCTAAAAACTCTGACATACCAATAAAATTCTTTCATAACTTCTGACAAAAAAAAAAACGTTCATGTTTTTCATTATACCCATCACCCTCGAATCGACCCACTTGTTAATGACTCTAGTACCTTGAAACCCTTTAAGGTATGGAGCAACCAGCCTTAACATTGACATAATACCCTTCGACCTTTGCACAAATGGTCATAATCTCACCTTTATAAGGAATCTTAACTTTTTGATGAATGATAAAAGGTGCACCACACAACAGATTATACCATTGTCTCCACAATAACAACAAGAAAGTGATAGGAATGTTTAAGATTGTAAATTCCACCATTGCCTCTATGATGCCCATTTTCACCAGGGTTTTAAACACACTTGAAGCTAGCCTTATGCTATCATTATAAGCTTGGATGATATTGTTATATGCTTCTAATTCCTTCTCAAAAAATTGAAACTCATGTAACGACTTCCAAGGGAAAATGTTAATCCCAGACCCACCATCAACCATTACACATGAAGTGCGCTTCCCTTTCACCTTAGCCTTAATAAATAAAGCCATATTCTGATCCCTTCCTTCTAGTGGCAAATCCTTATCCAAAAACATGATTTTTCCTTTTCGAGTGACTAGAGCTACTATGACTTTCAAAGTGGCTTCAGTAGAAATGTTTTGGTTAGGTAGGGCTTCAATCATATAACTTTCTTATACTCTTGAGAAGTAATGATTAATTCCCACATGCTAATTTAACCGACCATTTTTTCAACCATTTTTACAATAGGGTTGTTATCCTTCTTTTCTTTCATAATGAGTTCATTTGACTTCTTCTCATCCCTCAGTTCCTTGAGAGCCTCCTTATCAGGGTAATATTTCCTACTTTAAGTTACATGGTTCACTTATTCACCCTCATTTTCTTTAGTGCTTTCCTTCCACAGCTTGATCATCCTTTCACTCTTGCTTCCTCTATTTCCTCATTTAAACTTTCCTATGAGTTGATAGTGTAAACCATGACAGTTAGATCCTTTGGCACTTCTTCAAAGGTAGCCATAACAACTTCTTTAATCTCTTTAGAATCTATTATAAATGTCCCTTAGCTAGAAGGAGAAGCATTTTGATGGTTTGGGAGAGGGTTTCCTCTTATACTCAATCTCCTCAAGCTCGATGGCACAATCGTCTTATTGTCAATGATGTCTTGAATCTCATGCCTGAACTTGTAACAATCATTGGTACTATGCCCTGCTTCCTAATGGAAGGCAAAATAAGCAGTGGCACCATATCCTCTATGCAATGGTTAGGAGGCGGCCTCAGCATTAGGGGCTTTAATACCATCTTTTTTTGTAACCTCTCAAATGCCTTAGAGAGGGACATGCCTAAATTTGTAAACTGTCTTAGGGTGCTAATTGCACTTACATTAGTCATGTTACCCCCTTCGGCTTTAGGCTATGACAAAGCATTTCTTCTTCCCCCATATTGCCTCCTTGACTTAGATTCTAACTCTTCAACTTATAATCTGACCACTTAAATGTCCATGAAATTCCTTACCAATATCCCCTTAATCCTGGTACCAATATTGGGTAATGCCCTCTGATGATGATCCAAACTTGTTCTCTTTTAGTGGGCCTTATGGTTGCCTTTGAAGCCATCTTTTTTCACCTTCTAATGTAGTCATTGAAGCTTTAAGCAGTCTTCTATTTAACGACTCTAGATCTTATGAAGTGATCTTTAAGTCTGAATTGCATGTATAGTGCTTTTCAAAAGCTTCCATCAATTCCTTACAGTGTTCCCTAATGGTCTTAGTAGACTCCTCTAATGATAATTTTAAAAGCTCTAACATTGTATCCATCGAAACCTTAGATGCCTTCATGACTAACACATATGAATGGCAATGGTTTGTAGCATTCTCAATCCTCCTAACCTGAAGGAGTTTGGGCATGTGAAAATTAGTCTATAGCTTTTCAAGTTTGCAAGCCAATAACTCCTTAATATCTATTCCCTTCTTAAAGCCTTTGGCACCTAAGGCTTTTTGGATCTTCTTTAATTGTTTAGTAAAGTCATCAAATCAAGTGCCCTTTTTCTCACTCTCCATAGGTTTATCCAAGACAACACTAATACTCCCTACCTCTTTGGCGAGCTTGCTTTATTGATACTATTTCATCCTAAATATATCATCATAAATCACCATTGGCTAAGGTACCTCCATCAGTGCTTTCCCTTTGTCATTCTTACTAGCAAAAGTGTCTCCTTTTTTCAAAATCTCATTAACATGCTTGTTCACCTACTCGACAATCCTTTCTTCCATCTTGCAGTTAAAGTAAACCATCATCTTATTTAAAATATTCGGTGGCATGATTGGTTTTATGGTTATATCAATTCTTTGGCTCAACTCGATGTCTTACTGTTCCTAGCAAGTTGGTTGCCCCTTTTCTTTAATGAAGGTTTAGTTGGAGCTATGATGGCTATAAGATAAGGGTTATTAGTATGATGCATGTACAAGTAAATGATGTATGTATGCATGATATGCATGGTATGAACACACAATTGGTAAAAGATCCTTCCGACCTTATTTCTCCTACACATAAGGTCTAGTGGCTCTTTACTAGGAGGGGTCTTATTCTTCTAACAATAAGGGATACAAAACATATGTAGTCGCCTTGAACCTAAGAGAATTGAAGTCTTAAGAACCTGCACGCAAAGGAGCTAATGAAAAAAGGAACCTTCTATATTAATTAGAGAAGCATATACACAAAAGACAAAAAAAATCCCTTTAATGAAATGAGAGTGATATTTTCATAAAAATCCTTTACAAACACAAAAAGTGAAACAAGCATTTACATATAGGGATAACTACATCATAGGGAATAGGGTAACAATTGCACTTTACATTAAAGGTGTCTAACTTTGTCCTTTGAGAACTTCAACTCTCTCTTGATGAAATGTAAATAAAATAGGGGTGCCTATTCTAAGGTACTATTGGCTCCTACATTTGCTTAACGGTTAAGAGGGTTGTTGTTGTTGATGGCTCCCATAAGCTTAGGTGTGATTATCGTGATCCCCTATTCAATATACCTGAAAGTACTAAGCTCATGAATGTTGAACACTCCTTATAATCTCTTAAGCTCGAATGAAGCTTAAGTCTTAAGCTTGGAGAGATATCGATTTGTCTAACGACAGTCTTAGTGCACACGGTGTTGTTTGGAGGATATATGAATGCAAATGGACTAGTTAACAATAAGTTTAAAGGGTTAAATGTGAGCTAGAGATTAAATGCAAAGTCAATTTCTAATCCCTAATGGAGTTACCATTGTGAGTGCGCCTCAAATTTTCGCTAAAATGAGTAGAATCTTGCTTACGACTCCATCCTTTCATTGCCCAATTGGGGATTGAGAGGACATGGCACTTTATATTAGTAAAGAAGATCTTATGTAGATCTAACTTTCTATTCACTCGTGGGACCCTAAAAGGTTGCAAGTGTTTAGATCAATGAGGGATTATTTAAGCTTGTGCAAGTTTAAAGCCTTAAGTCTAATTTATGGTCATTGAGGGACCAAATCAGGATGATACATTGGCACCATCCTTAGGAATTATAGAGTCACCATGTGACTTTGGTTGGGGCAAGAATTCAGGGAAGACAAAATCTAAACCTAAACTAAGTAAATTAAAAGGCCCATTTAATCTTTTACCCTATCAGTGATCTGGTTTGGAAATTAGGTACGACATAGGAAGGAGGTTAGGCAATCTTAAATCACTCAAATATTGGGATCCAACCTTTAGGAATCTTTGGTTCACTTTTAACATTATAACTGAGTTATTGATTATTCCGATTTAATAGCCCTACGCATGCCATTAACATAATTAAACGAAACAAACTGAATCAACAACTCAAGGGGGATAAGGGTCATGCATCATGGTAAAGGGATTGTTATGAATATCGATACATCCATTCAAGCATAATCATCTCAAGAGGGAAGGATCATGCATCATGGTATAGGGATTATTATGCATATCCATATATCCATTCACATATCCCATCATCCTTAAGCATGTAGGGTGATGATCAAGACCAAATTCAAGGTCTAGCTCAAGTAAGAACACCTGTACCTAAAGGAAAAGAACAAGTTGGTAACTGAAACAAACAAATTAAAATAATCAAACAAGCAAATGAAGTCATCAAACACCTTACCACGTCTCTAAAGTTAAGGTACCTAAACATGTCTCTAAGTCTATAATCACACACCTTAACACCATATAGGCATAATAACACTAAGTGAACATAAATATATGTCATATGACAAAAACAATGGTAATATATAATGTAAAACACTTAGATGAATCTCATTGGCCTAAGGCAAGCTTATCATGGGGGAGATCTTAGGGTCGATGAACCCTTTCTCTTATTGCACTAAAAGAGCATGACACCCATAGGCACTACCAACCATAACAAATTTTAGAATGACATCTCAATTAAAAAGAGGAAATCATAAGGCCAAAATAAGCTATGTTATTCTTAAACATAAACATAACTTTAGTAAGGCTTTTAAGGCCCTAGGAACCTTAAGTTCCTTACTTAGTCACTACCAAATTTGGTCTAAGTAGATACTCAAAGTGCTCATCAATCTAAGTGAAAAAAAATAGTGTATTAACATAAAATGCACCATAAAATCACCTAAAACTTGTTCAAAATTCCATTTTTAAGATGAATGGGGGTCTTAAGCCATTAGACCTCACCTTATTATGCCAATGGAACCATAAAACCTCATAAAAAGTATCAAAATAGGAGAATCTAAATGAAAAGGGAAAAGGTTTTAGAATCTATCCATGAGGAGATGGGTTGTACAACCCACTGTAAGGGTTGTATAACCCATGAAATGGGTTGTACAACCTATAGTTAAGGCTATTCAACTCCCAAGTCCTAGGTTTCCAAAGAAAATAAAAAGAAAAGGAAAAAAATAGAGAGGGCAAAATGGGGGAATCCTTAAATGCTTTTATATGTTTATAGTGCCCTCAAAGGATCACTAGATGATTTATATCCTCTAAAATGCTTAGGGAATGCATATAAGTATAAAGGTTAGGCCTTGTTATACCTTGGGAATGGATGGAATGGATTAGGGTTTTAGTGTTTCTATACTACGAGTTGAATATGGAGAAGTTTTGGTAAAGTAACACTAGGCTTTTCGAAGCCTCCTCCTCCTCTTTAAATAGGGATGTATTTATAGATGATGGATGGGTGCATTAGAGCCTAAAATGGTTTTAGTTGCACCATGTCCATATCCAATCACAAAGAAGGAGATGAATCCTCCTAGAATTAAGGTTTACACATAGGCTGTATTTTTTAGGGATGTACAACTTAGGGTTTACAAGGCAGACCAATTTTAAAAGGTTCCTTTGTTAGGGTTTAAAGTTAGGCTATACAACTAAGGTTGGGCTGTACATTTATCTATCTAGGCTGCATAGCCTTAGGGTTTTAAGAGGGCCCAATTCCAAAAGGTTCCCTTGTTAAGATTTAAGGTATGGCTGGATAGCCTAGTGGTAGGTTGTACAACCCTAATTTTCATGTTGTACCACCCTACTTTATGGGTTGTACATCCCATTAATCATGGTAGTTTGGCTTGACTTTAGACTTGGTTTTGGTGGTGGGCTTCATTTTGGGCTATCCTAAAGTGTCTCAAGGCCTTGTTCCTCTTCCTTTATTGATTTTCTCTTCCATTTTGGGGAATTTATGAATGATTTTCATCAATGGACTTTGCATCCTCAAGCCAAAATCTTATGCTTATAACTAGTTTTCAACTTCTGTTATATTTTCTAATTATTGAACACTTACTTTTAAATTTGAACATTGAATGTTGGCATTTACAAAATACTATTTTTCAGCATTTAAATGCTTAATCACTAAACATTAATGAGGAAACACTAAAGAAAATATGTACTTAATAGGTTGTTATGCCATATAATCCATGACTACCTTTCTTTTAATCACTTTTCAAGTCACATATTTGATGTTAAACTCTGTGGGGAGGATTAACCACTTTGGTAGCTTTTCTACTAATGATGGTGGCTCATAAAAGTACTTGACTGATCTAGGCTTGAAACCACCTCCACTAAGTATAACTGGAAGTATTATCATAACTTCTTTATAACTATACTTTGGCCAAACACATCTTTTCAACTTGATTGTAATTTTTCTTACAGGCTAAAAGCTTCTTATCAAGGTAGTAAATTATACATTCATTCCCTAAATCATCTTCTAATGCTAGCATTGCCTTTATGAACTTATCTTTCATTATTAAGTACAAAATTATAAGTCATCCTAGCTTTGGGGGCTTTAAGACGTGCATACAAGTACTACTTAATTTTGTTAGCCTTTCTGACATTGCTCAATCTATTCCATTGGCTAATCTTTCCTTAGAAGCATGAAGATGGGCTTTTAAATTAGTGTTAACCTTATAATGAAAAGAATGATGTACTAAATTCATCCTAAAAAAATTATAAACTTCCTTTTCTATCTTTGGAATTGGTATTTCATAAATGTCCTTAACTTTGTCTAGATCTAATTCAATACCCCTTTCACTTACCATATGATTTATCAATTTTTTAGAAGTAACTCTAAACATGAACTTCCTTGGTTTTAACCTCAAGTTGCACTCATCCACCCTTTGTAAGAATTTTCTAATGCCTCAAAATGTCCTTCCCAGATGTCAGATTCACTATTATGTCATCCACATAGATTTTTGCCTATTATGGATTAAGATATAGAATAATGTGATCACCATCCTTTGATATATGGATCCAACAATCTTTAATCCTAATGATATAATATGGTAGTAATAAACTCCTCATTTAGTGATCAAAGTTGTCTTAACCTATTACTTATGGCATAAGGATCTGGCTATACCTCAAGAAGTCATCCATAAATGAGTACATCATCCATATCGCTACATTGTTGAGTAACACATTAATTTGGTAGAGTGGGAAATCATCTGTTAGGCAAGCTTTGTTCAGGTCTCTATAGCCAATATATACCATTACACATCCATCCTTCTCAGGTATTGAGACCATATTAGCAAGCCATTCAAGGTAATGTACAACTTTTAAGAACTTGACTTACAGCTGCTCAGTCAACTTATCTTTTATTAACTGCACCTACTCTGGTATCAACTATCTCAACTTCTACTTTATAAACCTTAGATGTGGGTATGTAGGTATGGCATGCTTGACTATTCAATGATCCATTAGGCATATCTCTATAGGTGAATTCAAGCATCTTACAGTATTTTCTCAATAACTATTCCAACATTTTCCTATAATCCAGTGTGACATCACTTATGATTAGAAAATTTATGGATTTTTCTTTATACTAAGATTAAATGTAGTAATATGTATGGAATTAATATTCAATATGCTCATGAAATGATGTATGTCATGTATAGTACCATTAAGAAAGACATCACATAAATAGACAAACTCATCATTCATTGCTTTGAAATTGGAAATAAATACATCATCATCCTTAAATAAACTAGAAATCATCATATTTGAAGATATAGTCATTAGCAAATTCTCTAATAGGCCCCTTTATTATGCTAATCAAAATTTAGGCGTTCCTTTCTAATCTTTCCAACTTTTCCTTTTCCTGTTGTCTTTATTGAATTTCTCCTTGCTCAAAGCTTGACTAAGTGAAAATTCTAGATTTTCAATAATAGTAACGTCATCTAACTTATTCTTAGCTTTTCTTGCAGATTCCTTACTAACCAACCTATACCTCTTTAATGACTTCTTATAGCTTTCTTTCTATAATGCTATCACTGAACTTGATCTAAAGAAAACTCTATAGTAAGGCCATCCCACCTAAGTTATCATCTTTTTTATGTGCACCCAAGCTTTTTATTCTTCATCTTCTCCTAATGGCTTTTAAGCCATCATAATATTCTTATGAATTGCTATTATGTCATCTTCATTAAGACTTACTACCTTTAAAGAATTCTTTACCCTCAAAAAAGTTCTCTATCATTATTTCAATATATTTAAGGCTTAACTCAAGCATTTTTCCTTTTATAGCGCCTATCCTTTTGCCTATTTATTGGGTCTAATCAATGACTTTTCCCTTGATAGTGGTGGTGAACTTGAACATGTCTTTTAGCTTATCCATCCTAATTATTTCCTAAGGCCAATCTACCTAGGAATAGTGAAATATAAAGAAGTCTTCCTCTTTTTCTTTTATATTCATGAAAAACATAACTTATTTTTCTGCATTCTTAAATAATATAGATTCTTCATTTGTAACATTAATATCCTTTCCTCTTGAGTTCTCACTTACCTTGGACTTCTTAATATTAATCGATATTTTGTGAGAAAAAACATTCTTAAAATCATTGATAAAATCATAGTTGAGTTAAACTTGCTCTTCCTCTTCTATAACCTCCCTTTCTTTCACAAAGTATTTCAAAAATAGTCCTTAAAGGTTCTTTACCTTGAACTCGTCTCTACCTTTAGCATGCCCTAGCCCTTACTTCTTTGACTAAGTAGGAATATTTAAAAACTTTGGAATTTTGATTTCATGCTTCCTTAGACCTTACCATGGTAAGAAATTTATCTTATGTATGATACCTTCAACCTTTTGATCCATTGATTCATCATAAGTCCTAGCCATATGAAGGTCTTTTAAATATGGCATAATGATACTCAAAGATAACACTACTTCTCCTACCTTGACATGGATAGTAATCACCCCTTATTCATATAATATCATCATTTTCTGATGTAAAGTAGGTGAAACTCCTATTAAGGGGTGATACTAGGGTATTAATAATAATGAAAATATATCTAAAATATCCAAGATAGTGAACTTGAACATTGACTGAATCACTCTTGCTTTGATCATAGTCTTGAAGGTTCCTGTTATCAACCTCTTATTGTCATAATAGGTGCAAATGATAATCTCTAAATTCTTTAAGTTTGTAATGGTCATTTAAAACTTTTGTAATAGTTTTAATGAACATATATTAACTTCTAATCCATCATCAACAATGACATCAATAGTGCACTTCCTTTAGCCTTTGAACTTAAATAAACAATGCCATGTTGTGACCTTTTCTATCTAATAGTAGTCAACACTAGTGAACACAAATTTCCCTCTTTTTTAATCTTTTACTAAAGACAAAATTTCTAAAGGTGACTTTCATTCTATCGTATTAAAACTTGAGAACACCTCAATCTTTACATTACGATGTTCTTTAAAGGATACAAGTAACACCTAAATGCTAATATATCTTAAAGTAATCTTCAACTACTTTAGGATCAAACCATCTTCATCTTTGTTGTCCCTAGGCACCAAGAAGGGGGGTTGAATTGGTGTATAAAAATTTCAACAACAAAGAAAAGGGGAAGAAGAAAGAGTAGAAGGGAGACAACCGATTTATAGTGGTTTGAGTATAATTGACCCTACGTCCACTCCCCAATTAATCAATTGGGTATTTTATTATCTCAATTATGTTTTCAAGCTCACACCCAACTTGTACAACTTGTGTTTTGATGGCTAACACACAACCTTACAACAATGTGTTTTTAGGCTAACACACAACCTCACTCAAGTGTTTCACTAGGCTCACACTTAAACCTTTCTTAAAGTGTTTTTACATGCTAACGCAATAACCTCACAACTTGGTGTTTAATGCTCACACCTAACAATTACAATTTCATAAAGAAAATGAAGAAAATGAGTAGCAAAGATTGAGAGCTTTAATCACTTGTAATAAATTCCTTAGCAACCTTATTCATGGATGTTTGGTGGTGTATTTATAGCCAAACTTTACCAAAGGGACGTTGCAGGTCATAGCTCATCAAATCTTTGAGACATGCTTGATAGATTCTGCATTAAATGCTTGTCAGGATGAAATCGCGGTCGCTATTGCATTTCGCGGTTGCAAATCCAAATTCTTCAAGGGAAACCCCATTTGTGTCTAATGGCTAGTTCACGTGGCAGCTTCTTATTAGTTTACCAGGAAAATATAGTCATTGTCTTTTACCTACTTTCAAAAGTCACGGTTGCGAGTTTTCTTACACAGGCCATGACAGAGGATGCGAATTCATTTGCCAAAGTGGTCATCTTTCTTCTTCGAGATTCGCGGTCGCTACCAATAAGACGCTTCCATGAAATTTTACATCCAACAGTCTTCTAGGACACTTGTCAAGCTGTGGCTGTGGTTGTGGACTTACTTCCCTCTTGAGTTACTTTGAAATTTGCAGTCGCGACTAGGGCATGACTTTCACCGCGAATTCATCTGCCACATTTTGGCTTCTTCTTTTCCATAGGTTGCGGCCGAGAATGGCTCCGTGATTTCATGTGCTTAAATTTCAGCATGCCTTAACATGAGTTGCAGTCGCGAAACCTAGATTGCGGTCGCGATTTACATGTCACTTTAGAGTTTATCAACTTCTTTCATTTCTTCTTGAGAGATTTATTTATTTCTACAAAATCAACACTTATTTGAAATATTAGTGATGATCAATCTACTTTGTCAAGATCAAAAGAGGTTCTAGACTTAGGATTAACCATTCTAGTCCAATAATCTCTCCCTTTTTTATTTTAACAACCTAGATTGATCCAAAATGAAAAATAAGTGCAGAAAAGTAAAATTGAATCATAACTTAGCAAAGATTTTCTAAGTGTAAAGTTAATTTGCTCTCTAATATTTGCTCCCCCTCAACTTATGCACTTGCTCATTTACTCCCCCTTAAATAGTTATCTTTAATTTTTCACTTGAATCTTATCTTATTTTATCTCCCCATTTGGCAAGATCAAAAAGATTAGATAAGACCAAAGTAAAGGGAAAAGTAAGCATAAGTAAGAACAAGAAGCAAAATTATATAAGGAACCAACATTAAGATCACAAAGATATGCAAAAAAGAAGCAAAATTTTATACATATACTAAATATGAGATCACAAGTTTGATTACAAAAGGTAAACAAAGAAAAAACAAAGTACTAAAGGAAACTTAAAACTAAAAAGCTGGTGAATCACTATCATATCCAGATGAGTCTTCCGCAGTCTCTTGGAGGCCACCTTCAGCCTCATCTCCATCTTCCACACCTTGATCCCCATCTTTAGAATTGTCAAAATCTATAAAGTCAGAGAGGTGGCAGGGAGGAATTATGAGCTTTTCCTGAAGATCCACAATGTCTGTAGAGGTGGGAGAGGAATAATGATCATCTCTTCATCATTCGCATAATTTTATCAAGCTTACTGTTGATGGTGGAGAGCGATACTTTTTCCTTTGACTTCGTTGGAGGAGGAGTAGAAGGAGCTGAAGAAGGAACCTCTTCAAGGTGGAGGTGCTTCCTCTTGGATGCTTGAGAACTCTCCAGTAGATGTGCACCATACGCGCCAAGCAAGGCGTAGGAGTCAGGATGTATTGCCTTGGTATTGACAAGGTAGGTGAGATCCAAAAAGTTTTGTTAAGGCAGATACTTTTTGGTGAGAAGCTTTTCCTTCTCCTCATTGAGAGCGCCCACAAAGCGATAAATCATGGTGACATGCGATGGAAACAAGAATTGACTCTTCGGCTTGGTGCTCATGTGAATCAATTGATCCACTAGATACCTGCTGATCTAGATAGGCTTGTTTTTGACTAAGCAGAAGAGAAAGGCAAGGTCTTTCTACGATCCTTTTTCATTCCCATCGCCCATTGCATTGATGGAGAACGTAATGATGCGATGAAGAATCCATAATGGCAATGTCTTGATATGTTTTGCTAAGGAAGATCGAGGGTCGTGCTTGGCCTCTATCGAGATCTCTGCCCAAAATTTTAACTAAATAACATCGAGAGCAGCGATAACAAAAGGAATGTGCTCACTGATTTAAAGACTGAATAGGGTAGACAACTGTTCGAATGTGATGTAGTAAGGATCTCTGAACGCCCAAAACGTCATCCCATATTGTCCTGCAGGAGATTCCATTTTTTTGGCTCAATTGAACCGTGCACATGAACTCTCGAATGATTTCCTTGTGTTCAGGTTTTGCCTAAAAAATAAAGTCATTCCAGCCCAGATTGGACAGGAATTCCCAAATTTCATTGGCAAGGCCAAGAGACTCGAGTAGAAATGAAAAAGGGATTTTACTTGGGAGGATGGTTTTGGAGAGATTGGCTTTGTACCTCTCCTTTTCCTCACGTGTAACTCTCTTCATGTTGATGAGAGAAGGAGGGGCAGAGGGTTGTGCAATTCCTTTGCCCTTGTCAGCTCTGGAGGCTTTCTTTGGTGCCATGGCAGATGCTTGAGAGAAATAGGAGAGATTTGAGAGATTTGGAGATTTGGAAGTTGGTAGATTGAAGTTGTGATGAAATCACTATTTAAAGGGGTATTTATAGGCTTCAAGGGGTGTGAAAATGATAAGAAATGGCTAGAAATGGATTAAATGAAGGGTTGGCAATCAAATCTCATAAATATGAGTCGGTTACTATAATTTGTGTCCATGATTTCCTCAATCGCGACCACGAATGTCAAAAAATATGAGTAACGAACAAATTTTCCTAGGGAATATGCGCTGCAATGGTCATAATTTTGAAAAACTGATAAAATTTATGGTGGAGAGTGTTTTTGTGACCACAAATTGACATTTGACAGCTGGTAAAGTTGACTTGTAATTCGCGACCATGAAGAATGAATAGCAACCATGAATTGTGAGTCGTCAAGGATAAGAATGAAAATTTTTTTAAAAAAAAACATGTGATCTCCTAAAAACAAATAATAAAACCTTTCATATCAACAATCAAACATATCACACACATAAATCACACTAGATCAAATAAGAATTTTTCACTTGAGGGAGCTTCCATCAAGCATTTCCAACTCTCTCTTAATGAAGTGCATCCTTTCTTCATTTAAAGGTTTAGTGAAAATATCTATAAGTTGATAATTAGTGTCAATAAATTCTAACACAACATCACCTTTTTGCACATGATCTCTTAGAAAGTGATGCCTAATATATATATGCTTACTTCTAGAATGTTGGATGAGACTCTTTAAAAGATTAATAGCACTAGTATTGTCACATTTGATAGGAATGTGATCAATTACTTTACCAAAGTCCTTTAATTGTTGTTTCATCCAAAGAACTTGGGTGCAACAACAATCTACCGCCACATACTCTGCTTCTACGGTGGACAAGGCAACCGATACTTGCTTTTTACTAAACCAAGAGAGTAGACATTCTCCTATGAATTGGCAAGTCTCGAAAGTACTTTTTCTATCTAAAAGACTACCTGCGTAATCCGCATCTGAATACCCTATTAGGCTAAAGGAGGAGTTCCTAGGATACCAAAGTCCTAAGTGAATAGTGTCGTGCAAATATTTGAAAATTCTCTTTACAACATTCAAATGAGATTTCCTAGGTGAAGATTGAAACCTAGCATACATACAAACACTAAACATTATATCCGACCTAAAAGCAATAAAATAGAGTAGAGATCCGATCATACCTCAATATCTCTTTTCATCTATTACTGTACCCGAATCATCCTTGTCTAGCTTGATGGTACTACTCATTGGAGTTTTTGCTACCTTGCATCATTCCATACCAAATTTCTTTAACATTTCCTTTGTGTACTTGGCTTGGTTGATGAAGATTCCTTCTTTGAGTTTTTTGATTTGTAGACCAAGAAAGAATTTGAGCTCTTCTATCATGCTTATTTCAAATTCCCTAGTCATACACTTAGCAAATTCCTTACAAAGAGAATCATTAGTAGCACCAAAGATAATATCATCAACATAGATTTGGACAATTAAAGTGTCATGCTTGTGCTTTTTCATAAATAGTATGGTATCAACCTTCCCTTTCTCAAAATCATTTTGTAAGAGAAACAAACTAAGCCTTTCATACCAAGCTCTTGGAGCTTATTTTAAACCATATAAGGCTTTGTTTAGTTTAAAAACATGATTAGGAAAATAATGTAATTCAAAACTAGGAGGTTGTTCAACATACACTTCCTCCTCAATGATGCCATTTAAAAATGCACTCTTAACATCCTTTTGAAAAAGTTTAAAATTCATATGACATGCAAATGCTAAGAGAATCCTAATGGCCTCTAATCTTGCTACAGGGGCAAAGATTTCATCATAGTCTATGCCTTCCTCTTGGTTGTATGCTTTGGTAACCAATCTAGCCTTATTTCTAGTGATGACACCTTGCTTATCTAACTTGTTCCTAAACACCCACTTACTCCTATAATTGGGTAATTTTTAGGCCTAGGTACAAGTTCCCATACTTTGTTTCTCTCAAATTGGTTGAGTTCTTCTTGCATAGCAAGTACCCAACTTTCATTTTCAATGGCCTCATCAATTGATTTTGGCTCTAATTGAGAAAAAAAATGCAAGATTGTTATCTAAAGGATGAAGTTGAGTTCTAATACTTACACCTTTTGATGTATCACCAATGATCAAGTCTTTGGGGTGATACTTGGAGAATCTCCAATCTTTGGGTAGATCTTGTCTTGGCTCTTCTTCTTGCTGATGTTGTGGTTCTTCTTCCAACCTTGATGATTCTTTATCATCTTTTTTTGTAGTATCTTCCAATTCCAGCTTTTCAAGATTATCTACAAGGTCATCAATAAAACTACAACATTTTTGGCTTTATGAGAGGCATGGTGTTACTTCCCCATTTGACATGGATCACATGTCTTGTCTTTGGAGTAATTTAACTTGGGAAGTGCTTCCACTAAATCTCCTTTGGATAGACTTTGAAGAAGCTTCATGCTTGCATGACCAAGCCTTCTATGCCACAACAAAGCTTCATTGCTCAAAGACATAAGACACTTAAAAGATTAGTTAGCCAAATTGTTTAAGTCAATTGAATAGGTATTGCCTTTCCTTTCACCCTTGAAAATGACCTTATCATCCAATAGAGTGGTGACTCGGTATTCCCTAGGGTCAAAGGTGACTTTGTTACCTTTGTCACACAATTGACTTACACTTAACAAGTT
>CATIWR010021378.1:0-19707 GCA_949677035.1 Omphalea diandra | reverse complement strand
ACATATGGAATAATCATGGATGAATTAGCCCATTGAATGGAGCAGATGATAATCATGATGGGCAAGGGAATTTGGCATAGACTAAAGAATCAGAAGGTGATGATGACACGGAGGTTTTGTGCAAGCAACGTAAGGCTTCAGTTGGGGATGATATGGGGTGATGGGTGTACTGACTAAATTACCAGAATTCTATGGTAACCTTTAGTTGGAGAAATTTTTAAAGTGGTCGGCTACAATCCAAGAGATCCTAGAATTTAAAAGTCCCTGAAAATAAATGGACATAATTAACGGGGATTAGATTTGCAGGTCAGCTTAGCAGTATGACAGTTACAGTTGAAACTAAGCCTCTGTTTTGATAAAAAAAAAAAAAAATAGATGGTAAGATAGAGATAAGTTAGTATGATAAGGTAAAATTAATAATTTAACTTTATCTTGTTTGAGAAGAAATAATTTATTTGGTAGGAAGATAAAATTTAATGAAGTTTCATATTAAAATTACTAAAGCACTCTACGAAGGTTTTAAGAGGATAACTAAATAATTAAGGATAAAAAAGTTAAAATATTTAAATTAACTAAAGTAAAAAAATAAACTCTTCTCAACCATCAAATTGGCAGATTGAGAAAATGAGTTTTTTGAAAATTTTTAAACCTTTCAAAAATCTTATCCTATTATGAAAATTAACTTCCCAAATAGAAGGTAAGATTTTTTTTGTTCAAAAATCTCTCTCCAAATAAGAGATAACTGGGACTAGAATATGAAATAAGATGAAGAAACATCCAAATGCAACTTTCATGCCATATAATCTAAGCAATTCAAAAATATCTTAACTCGAAAATGATTTCATCTCACTCATTTACCGCTTTAAGAAGAGGTAATATTAATACTCATGATTAATGTTTTGAAAACAGATTGGACCGGCTAGTTGAATTAATAGAATTAGATTAAAAATAATTTGATTCGATTTGGATTGATTTTTAATATTATCTTTGATTTTAATCATTACAAATATATTTCTATATTTTTAATATTATTTCTAATTTGTTAGAGTTATTTTAATAATTTTTTTTATTATAAAATATAAATTATTAAATACCTAAAGTTGGTTGATAAATAATTTAAGCATATGCATTATAAATATTGCATGTATATCCTTGTTCAAGATGCCCAATCTGGAAAATTTTTATGCAACTTTTTTTGGGCGTCGGAATAACAATATTCTGAACAAAAACAGAGCCCTTTATTCAAGAGAGTGTGGAGATCGAACTTGTGGATGCCATATGCCTAAAAGAGAAATAAATTTCTCACATTGTTGGCTAAACATACTTCATAATGAGAATTGCTCAACTATTTTGGAATGATATCCACTTCTTTCTATCTGATATCAAGAATGCTTTTATTAAATATAGCGTCGGAATGGCCTCTCTATTCATTTCTGGTTAGACACGCAGGTGGTTTCCCCTACTAATCGATTCTCTCTAAGCATATCTAAGAAAAAACAAAGAAAATGGCGACACTTGCTCCGCCATTCTTTTGAAAAACAGGGAAACAAGTTTTCTTTCTCTTGGATGGAGAAGAAAATGGGGGAAGCACATTTTATCTCTCTCTTTTGAGCTCGAATAAATGATTTCTGTCTCTTGGAATTCTTACGCTGCAAAACCACCAAGCCAAAACAGTCTGGATTTTGTTTTCCAGTTGTTCTCTCTTCTACTTATTTTTATCATTTTAGCCCTCTTAATATCAATTTCTTTTACTTTCAACCATGTCATGCACATTTGACCTACATTTTAAATATATTCTATGATGTAGGTAAATATTACCGTGATAGATTTAATATTTTCATCCAATAACGTTATTTAATTCAGTAATAAATAATAATTTTTATCTAATTTAATAATATCTAATTTTATTTAATCTAATGGTGAATAATTAATTTTTATAGAATCAAATAATAAATTATTGATTATGATATTATAATATAATAATATAAATGACACTAAAGTTTTCACCTAAAATGTAACAGAACTGCAATATATTGACTGTAATAATTTTAAATTTTGGCCTTTTATTTTATGTCTACGGCTAGCTTAAAAATAAATTTAACCTTGATTCCTATGGCAAATGATATGGAGATACCACTACCATAAATACCCAAAAAAGGATCAACAAGTGGTTTTGATTGACTATCTTATGCATTCAAAGGGTCTAATTGTTTACGCTATTTTTAGAGTTTTTTTGCACTAAAAACAAGAAACTCTAAAAAAAGAGTGTAAATAAATTTTATTAAAAATTTTAATTATTTACACTTTTTTAAAAAGAAAAAAATTTTTAAAAAAAGTGTAAATAGCTGAAAGTTAATCTCGCTTTTGCTCCAAAACAGCATATATGGTTGGTTAGCTGCTTAACCGCTAACCACCACATGATGTGCATGGTGAGAAAAAGCTTAAGATAAATTATCCTCATTAACTACTCTTTCTCTCTTTGAATTCATTTTCAATTTGAAGAAAAAAAAAAAAAAAAAAAGGCAATGTGCAGAGAGCCCCATGTATGAATACTGACATCCAAATTTTGGCCTCCCTTGATAACAAACATTTAACTTCAGTTTCTGTGGAAGTCAATGCTTGCGCTAATGGCACATGTACATACATAGCGATACAAAGTATAGCAGATTGAGACTCATTTCGAGAGAAATTAAATGGGGATGTACGTAGTTACACTCATTTATCCCAAGCCGTGGGAAGACAAAACTGAGGCAGCTTATACACCAAAGTTCCGGGTAAGGACTCAACACTCCACATGTAAGCAACCATAATGAACATTGAATTAATTAGAGTTTATTGAGATCCATATATATACGTATTGAATCCACCACATGTATCGTCTGGTCAACGCACGTCTTTTTCTATTTAATTCAAAATTTAGTACTCTGTAAAAGTCAATGGTCAATCTTATTTTTTAATTTCTTAATTTTTTAATAGATATCTTTTAAAATATATATATATATATATATATATTAAAGATTATATTTGATAAATATTATTATTTAAACAAAAAATTATATTATCTTCATAAATTATTATATATTCTAAAAAAATTATTATTATAAAAATGAAAAATGATAAAATTAAAAAAATAATTAATATTTATAAATAATTATAAAATATTAAATATTATAAAATAACAATTTCTTTTTACAACCATATCTATTTTAAAGGAGAGAGAGGGTTGTGGTTAGCCAGCTTAGAGAATCAATTCATTCATTGATAATGGTGCTTTGTTCGTTGACTGTAGGGGCTCTGCTCCAGCAATGCAAGAGAGCCATTCAAATTCACAATAATGGTCAGAAAATAATTGTTGAGAGTTGACCTAGTTGAACTTATAAAATGAGAGTTTACAAGATGGATTTTTTAGCTATATTATTCGCTCATATACTTGCACTAATTTCCTTCGACATAATATTTGATTGGAAGATTTTTCAAGAATCTATGAATTTAACTTAAATTTTTGTATGAAGTGTTAAAAATAAATCTCAACAAGAACACTAAAATTATATATATATATATATATATATATCACCAAAATTTGTAATTTTAAATATCATGATGAATTTATAAATTAGCAATGCAAATATATAACATAGTAATTTAAAGATTTATTGAAAATTATCTTATTTTGAAAAATTAAGCTGAAAGGTAAGGGTCAATAAAATTAAAAATCTCAGAGTACTTAAGTAGTAAGTTCTCACCATTTTATTTAGCTCTATTTGAACCTAAAGCCGATTAAACTCAATATTAAATTAATCAAATTTCTACCCAATTCAAGTATAAGTCTCAATTGCTAAAAGGTATGGTTAATAAAGCTAAAGATCTGATTTCAAAAAAAAAAAAAAGAAAAAAAAGCTAAAGATCTCAAATTTAAGTGGTTAATTTCAATCATTTTAGCTCTACTTGGACCTAAATTCCATTACCTGGAAAAAAAACAAGGACAAAGAAGATAAAGATGTAATAACTTCTAGACGTTCTACGCAAAGAAGTTAGTTACATTATTAATAACTTATAGTTGTATCAATATTCCTTTGTTTTTCTTTTTTTTGAGAATTACATCAATGTCCTTAGCTTAAAATGCATTAGTTAGATCTTGCAAATGAACACATTTTGCACATGTGATGTGAGTTAGTAGCTAGCAAAGATCATAGTCGTAGAGCTCTCGAATATTAATAGGAAAGCTGATGCTTTTATCCACATCCAGCGACTCTTTGGCAATGATAATATTAGCAGCCTCTGTAAGGTGATATGCATCCCAAAATACATACTTGGATCGATCATCACAAAGAACGGAAGTTGTGTTTGCATCACTTGCCTTAGAGCAAACAAATGGTGGAAAGTATCCTCCGCAATATGGTTCAAAGCCATTCTCAAATCCTACCATTAATAAACAATTAGTACGACTTAGCAATGTTAGGTTAATTAATCAAATTCAATCAAGTTTCTCAGCTTACCATATTGACTACAATTGAGGATGATGCTTAGGACAACATCAAAAGGATTTGTAAAGACAGATTGAGGCTCCATTTCTTGATTCAATCCATGGAGCATCTCACTCAGTTTCTTGTTATATCCTTGGATTAAGTCATTCACCTTTAATGAGCACATTCCCTTTGGTAGCAAATTTAGTGCACGAACAAATGGAATGCAACCAAGAGGCCAAATTCATGGAGTCGCTTCATGGGCAAAATACACATCAACTTCGGAAAGCAATTAAATATTTACGGAGATTGTCAACATATAGTAGTGTATAAAATATAAATAGTAAATGTCAATATGTAGGGTATGGTTGATCATTAGCTTAATAGTCAAGTGCTTATTTCGGGGAGATCACGGGTTTAAATATGGACAAATTTATTCTGTTAAAATATTATATATGCACCAAAAAGAAAATGTGTAGGATATTGTTGTGAAATTAAATAGCACCTTAAGCTGTAGTGTCAAGTTGGAAACGATAAAATCCAGGAACATAGTAGGGGAAACTTTGTCACCTCCGAAAAATGGTATGGATGGCTGCACATAGTTAAGGGTATCATTGTATCCGGTGATAAATGAGAAGATTGCTTTCTTAAGGAATTCCCTGGTGCCATTCTCCCCCATCACATTTACCATGTAATTTCTGTTACTGATATGGATATTTTGTCTTATACTGTAAATTTCTTATTTAGTGTTTATATTCTAATTGTAGTAATTATCATAATTATAGACTTGATTATAGGCTTGATTATAGAATTGATTATATGATTGATTATAGGATTGATTATAGGCTTGATTATAGGATTGATTATAGGCTTAATTATAGGCTTGATTATAGACTTGATTATAGGCATAATTATAGGCTTGTATACAAGGAAAATAGGTCTGTATATAAGGCTGGTTCTTTGCCTTTATCAAATACACAATTTTCTGCAAATCTTTCTTCTTCTTCTTTACAGTCTCCAATTTTATCCCCTTCATCTCCTGATTGACCCATTTGGTTGGGCCGGGGAGTAAAAATAAAGAGACATCAAAATAGAATGAATCTTTTTTTTTTTTTTTTGTGAGTATTTGATTGGTATAAGAAGGAAAGGAATCACCCATTCTTACTCTCTAATTTAATGAATTTTCCAGTGTCCGCGAGAATCAAATATTATTAATTTTGTTTAATTAAAATTTTCATATGGAATGAATATTATTAATGTTAAATCTATAAAATGATAAATTGGAAATTTAATTTAATAAAAATAATATTAAAATATCACAAGATTAATAAATGAATATATATATATATATATACATATATATTCCAAATAGTATAATAATAAAATAAAATACCAAGAATAAAATTTAAATTGAAAACAACAATGAAATTAATTAATATATAATAATAGTAGTAAATCTTAAGTTTGATTCTGATCCCTAAATGGAAAGATAAAAGATTTCATAAGGAATTAATTTCAATTGTCGAATAAACTAAACATTTGAAAAAAGAAAGCCATTTCATTTCTAATTTTGTTGGATTTTTTTTGTTGGATTTTATTTTGGATTTTGATTTCACATATCAATTTGTTATGTATATATACTTTTGATCAAAGAAACTCTAATCGAAAGTTGAACATACAATTTAGTCTTAAAGCCAAAATCGAAAACCATGTAATGATAGTATCTGTAATGTTCTCAAAGACAAAAAATAATGCGACATCCCACTTGTAAAATTAGATCAATTCTTGCATTGACCTTTAGGGCACTTCACATCTAATCAGATTGGACAATAATGAACCAAGTAGCTTTATGATATGGGGACGTGTGTAGTACTAGTGAAGTGACATGTTCTGCCAGTTGCCAATAATGGCTCCTTTGCTACATGGCTTCCATGATATAACATGAACAGAAATTTTAGGGTTTGGTTCTTTGTGTTTGTTCTTTTGAGTGCTCCTGCTCCTTCTAATAATTCTTTATACTGATATTTAATACAGTAGCATAATTAAGAAGTAAAACAAATGTTTTCTAGTGGTTTTGATTATATATTTAATACAGTAGCATAATTAAGAAGTAAAACAAATGTTTTCTAGTGGTTTTGATTATGGTAAGCACTATGATGGATTGGATTATAATATATACATGTCTAATTAATTGTATATTACTACAGTGGATGCTATCATCAACCCCATAATTAAAGCTAATTATTAGGTTAACTTATGTTTGTGATCACATTCACAGAAAACCAGACGAGTAATCACATGGTTAGCACTCGAAAGTTATGTTATACGTGCCCAACATGATACCACCCTAATATTCCATTATTATATTTTGACCCTAAGTTTCCTTCCTTAACCAACTCTAAAGAATTTAGTTGCGTTGATTAAGGACTTGATAATTTAATTAAGCGAACATGCATGTTTCTTTGATTATCATCGATCATTTGCTTCATGAACTTGGTTATATTGCCTGCTTCTGTATGCTTGCACATGGTTAATTAATTACTAAGGTTAATCATTAAATATTTCATCTTTATTTGTTGAGGTTGACATTTATTTATTATTATTTTGGTATCCTCTTCTACTTTTAGTTAAAAATTATTGCTAAATTTTACATTAAAAAAATAAAAAAAACAGTTGAGCAAATCTATTCTGGAGAGAACATAAGATTCGTTCCAACGCCACATGGGTGGGTAGTTTATTCTGTTTTAAGCTTTTGATGAATCATAATTTTCTTTAAAGAATCACATTATCAAGATGTGAACTATTTTTTATAGAAAAAATATTTTAAAAAGTATAAGAGTGTCAAATTGTGAATTTTTGTTTTTTTACTGTTCAAATCTATCACCAAATTACTAATTCAATAATAAATATGAACTAAAATAATTAAATTTGTTATTAGGAAATACCAACTCAATGGATTACATTACTAGAATCATCTAAAAAGACGAGCAATTCCATTTTTTAATACGGGTATGCGTCATTATTGAATATTGTTCACAAATTTTTATTTTCTTTTTCCTCGACATAAAAAGATTTACATATGCATCTAAAATTAGAGTGATAAACTTTAACTCAGGTCAAAATTTTAGTTCAAACTTGTTCAAAAAAATTTAACTTATTTTAAAATTAAGAGAAATTCCAAATGATTTGATCATAAATTAATTTGACTCGAAATTTATCCTTTTAAATTGATTCAACCCTAATATGAACTAAAATAATTTGAATTTGATTCAATTTAAATTATTAATTTTTTTAAACTTAAAATAATATCTTATTTATTTAAAATAGTCAAAATTATGAGTATTCAAATTTGAGTTAACACAAAACCTACAAAATTATTCAAAATTCTCATATACTTTAACTCAATAACATTCAATCAGTCTAAAATCTAAAATAATTCAATAACCAATTCAATATGTCTAAAATCTAAAATGACTCTATACCAACTTATACGAAAATAAATACAACTCAAAATTAATTAAAAAAATTAATTCGATTTAACATTAACCTAGCCTACTCTACCCATTGAGCCGAGGGTTTGCCCAAACTCTTTTTCTATCGCAGCAGATCAATTAATTAAACTTAACTAGGTGTCCTTAATTTGTCTGATATCATGAGTAATTGGTACATGAAATTAGGTATACTGAGAGCGGTCATGATCTTCTTCCGCCTTTAGTGCTTCCATCTCTATTTTTGTGGGTTTATCTCTTATTTTCCAGTATTCATCTAGCTGTTAGTGAGGTTGTAGCCTGAGTCTGGTTATTGTCTCGTTATATATGTAGCTTGAAAACCTTGTCATGGTCGGTTTGGTTAGTCTTGCTTTTTCTTTGTGCTGTCTTCGCTTCATTTGTTGCGTTCCAATCGATTTTGTGTTTTCTATTAATAATAGTCTTTGCTTACTAAATAAAAAACGAACTAAATATTAGGAAGCAAGCAACTGAGCAAATATCCGTAAGGAATGATTAATGTCAAAAAAGATCTATACCTAATTATGGCCTCCATCCATCTATCATTCATTAGATACAATGAACATTATCAGTTCTTCTCATACTAATTAATATCGAAGACTGAGAATTAATTAAAAGGAAATTAGGGCGCAGTTAATAATAATACTTGAAAGAAGAAGAAGCTGAAGTGTTTGCTTGTCTCACTCGATCTCAAGAGAAGAGTAACAAAATTGCAATTGCAAGAACATTACAAGGAGCTCATGTGTGGCACTTGCAGTCAAAAGAGTAGATAGATAGAAAGATAATTTTTCCCATTTTCCACGTGTACACATGGGTGCACAGGCGAAGAACAAGTCATTATTGGGTCAAGTCATGTTAAGCTTATTACTTAGATCAAGCTTGCCATCTGTTCTCAAAGACGATTTTGATACTATTAAATTAAAAGCTTGATTAGTCTTATATATATATATATATATATATATATTAAAAAATTTATCATAATGTAAACTTTTAATTTCTTATATTTTAAAATAAATGTTGAATTATTGCTGATTAGTTCAATGCAAATTGTCACTTCTAAAATTTAATTTTTTGTGCTAAAAGAATTGCAAGAGAGAATTTCATTTCATTATGTTGTGATTAATGTATTTATTAGTTTTTTATCAACAAAAATGATAATTAAAAAATCCTAATTAGCGTTTTAATTATTGGCTAAAAATGACTACGTATCCACTTGTTCTATGTTGTTTTTTTTTTTTATAAATCAATTAAATTCTAAATAAATTCAAACTTTCCAACCTCATAACTGATATATATTTGATTTTTTATTAAATAAACTTTAATACAAATTTAAATTAGTAATTTCAAATTTCGGAAAAAGCTATTATCCTAGCATAAGCAGACATAATCGATAGTTTTTTCATATATATACCTATATGTGCATATAAAACATAAATTTTGACCAAAAAATCGTGAACGTTGGAATATGACCTGTTTTAAATCTGCTTTCTGAATTAGGTATACCAAGAGAAGATGAAAAAGATCTTACTGATTGCCTGGTTCTTCTTTGGCCATAACATTCAAGAGGCAACCAAAGTATTTTTGGGTTTTATAATATGGTTAGGCACATATATACAACAGGTAAGATTAAGCGTATCCAATTACTGGAATTTTTAACAAATTTCCTCTTAAGCAGTATCTTTCTTTTATCTTGATTCCAAGCTTCCAAAATAATAATTAATAATGTATGGGAAATGGGACGCAAATCATATGCTCCTCTCCTCTTTCTTTTATCGGTTTATTAAACAATAAGTTGTTGAGACCAAAATTGTTAATATACAAAATAATTGGAAGATTCCTTAACCGACCTGACTGGCCAGAAATAAACTACCAACTGCCAATGCCCACCTAACTCTGCCACTCAAACAAATCATATCACTAATGCTTTCGTGTATAATTATTAATCTTGTTTTCTTATAGTTATGTTAAAAAGCAGACATAAAGAAAGATTAGATAGGCTTCAGGAAAGAGAATTAATATAATCTACCTCTTTTTTGACACATCAAAACTTTTGTGTTTTATTTTTATTTTTACTATTTATGTTGCAAGATGTACAGACTCAATCACTAAGCCATATAGTTTACATTGAACTCTAATACTACCAACCAGCATAATAATATTAATGGGGCCTGTCTTTCTTCTCTCAACTATTCTTAGATATTGGTTTCTTGGTCTTCCTTATGTGCATGCACTCTTTTAGGGGGGAAAAAGATCAAAATTCTAGAAAATCAGAAGAACATAGACAATTAAAAAACATTTCAGAATTAGGTATAAAAGTTTTTCTTAATGGAAGAAATCCAAAAGAAACCAATGTTATAGCATAGTCAAAAGGTAATAGGAGGAAGTGGACTCCTTGCAAAAAAAATGTGGGATTGTGCGTTTGGTAGCACATGGCATGCACAGAAAATAGGGAGAATTAATATAATAAAAGAGCAATTGGATTGGATATATTTGATCATAAAGTAAAATAAAAAACTCTTACATTTTGTAGGAAATTTTAGGAAAGAAGTCTCATTATGGTTTTTCATAACTCAAAAATTTCGATTTATCATAAGGGTGGATCATGGAATTTTAAAAGCAAACATCTAACTATCTCTGACCCGCATCATTTATAATTAAGATTAAGCAAAATTAAAAATTAAGCGTTAATAATTAAAAATTGAATATAATAAATATTGCAAATTTTAAATATTAAATCTAATCAATCTATTTGATAATTGCAATCATTGAAAATAATTAAAATTCTTGATTAAATATATTTAGCTTTATAATAATAATTTTTAAGATTTAGCAATGATATATATATTTAAAATTATTTAAAAAATAAAAAATTAGAAATAACAATCATATAATAAAAATAATTTTTCTCATAAATATATAAAAATAAGAATATAAAAGTCAATAATAATATGAAGATATATTAAGAGTATAAAAGCTAAATAAAGAATTTTAATTGTTAATAATAATTTAAAGATGTATTAAGAAATATAAAACTCACTCCATTCAAATATATAAAAAAATCAATAACTTAATATTTTAATTATAATTTTTAAATTAATTATTTTCACTTACCATTTTAAGTAGTTTTTGACTTAATTGAAAATTTAGATTGAGCTCATATTACATTATCAAACTTCTGAAAAATCATAATATTAGAAATTTTAATTTCAAGTGATAAATTGAGTTATCAAACACGCCATAATATTTAATAATTTTCAAACCTCCAATCCAATGCTAACAATTAAAAGAATAAATACATGCATGACATGATTATAATATAAAAATTAAATTATGAGATTGTTAGTTTAATTAAAATGCATTTGGAATATAATTAACAAAAGGAAAAAATCCACTCAATGTTGGGTTGTTTTGTGTGTCCAAGTGAGTCACGTTTTATAATCAAGAGTTTTGCACGTCAGCTCCTAACTAAAAATGTCTGTTTTCTTATTTCTACCTAATTTAGACATCTTTATCTATTCTTTTCTCGCTTGGGATCAGTGGTATGTATTTGCCTAAATTCTTCCACTTTTGTGTGTTTTCTTCCTAATTATTTCTTCATTGAAGTCTTGATTCATGAACAATATCATTTTGGTAATATACTAAACATTTATTCTTGACTAAAACGAGATGCCTTTTGTGAATAAAGTGTTTCAATTTCTTGGTACGGGAGAACCGCTGTAACTTATTATTAAGATGCAATATAAGTCGAGGTAGGTCCAATATTTTCTTGAGACATAAGAGTCAAAATTAAGCAGCATTAGTTGTTGTGATTATTTCGAATGAGGTCTACCATTTTTAAGAGTGTTTGTGCAATCAAACAAATTCTTAGTTAAATGCTTGTTTAGGTTGAAGAGTAAAAGAAGATGATGAACACTAGCTATAGATTGAAAAAAAAAATACAAAAAGAAAAAGGATAATAATCTTTCATTTTTTGAATCTCTTAGATAAATTTATAAAAAAGTTACACTTCATAGGATTTGAGGCGATTTAGTTTAACTATTGTTGATTGTTAATTATTGTTACTAATTGATAGTTATTGATTATTGTTGTTTGTAGTTGGTAGTTGGTTGCTAATAATATTAAGTATTTATTAAAATTATTATTATTGATTGCTATTTGTAAATATAATTATCAATATAGACATAAATTTAAAATAAATAAATTTCATATTTTGATTTTTAAAAAATAAATAATATATAATAATCTATTAAGTATTTTTTAAAAATTATAAATTATTTTTATAATACATATATTTAATATTAATCATGAGTATAATAATAATAATTTCAATAAAAAAATTAAATAACATGGGCGTAAGTAATGGTAATGAAATTTAAATAAATAATTAATTAATTAATCAAAAATAATATTAAAATTCAGTACTATATTAGAGCAATGTTTTTTAAACCAAACAAATCATTGAACTAGCCAATTGACTAGTTTCAGGTTCGGTTGGTCCAATTAACATGGTCGGTGTGATTTAATTAGTTCAATAATCAATAAAATTTTAAAAATATTTTAAAAATAAAAAATATTATAAATTTATAAATATATTTATAACAATTAAAACATTTATATATAATGATAATAATTAAAAATATAAAAATTATCTTGAAAATCAATTTGAACCTAATCGAACTGATTATTGGTCTACTTCTCAATTTTACCAGTTCAACCAATCTTTCCAATCCGATTTTCAGATATTGCATTAGAGTTAATATAAAAAAGTCAAAGACATATCTAATTTTTATTTATTGTTAATGAAAAATAAAAAATATATTTTTTTAATTTGAGCTATTAAATAGTCTGTCAATTTTCAACTCTCGTTTTGAAATAAATTAGTATATCAATTAAATATATGTATTATATCTTTATGAATTGATAAATAAAAACAAAATCCCTTAAAATGAAAAAATAAACACCTCTTAAAAGATTGTTTTGAACTTGATAATTAAGGCAGCACATCGTATTAATTGTTGTATTTGTTGTCATTTATTAGTAATAGATGCTATACTAGTCTAAAGCAACATGTTTAGTTAAATAAAAAAAAGCATGCATTCCAGAAGATAATGCGAATGTCATGCGCACTATACATCCATGGACACCTAGGTGTGTTCCATAAAGCAAACTCGTTGTTGCTTTACATTGTGTGTAGTTGAATTTTAAGATAGTGTTTAGTTTAATTCAAGTTTAAAATTCATTTTATGTATAATAAACGAATATTTATATTTGATATATTATTAAATAAAAATAATTTTATTTTAAATGAAATGAATTTTATATTTAGTTTAAATATACAATTAAATAAAATATTTCATTTGATAAATATATCTTTATATTTTTTTAAAAAAATTTACTAGTATAAAAAGTATAAAAAAGAGAAGAAAGAATAAAAAAATAAGAAAAAAAAACAATGAAAGAAATAAAGGAGAAAAAAGAAAGTAAAGTGAAAAAATATATTTTAATTACTAGTATTTTTGTCGTAAGTAAAAAGCTTTTACTATTTTAAAATTCATTTGCAAAATTTATTAAATTTGTATAATTTTATTTAACCAATTTTAAGATTTAATAAAATAAATTTTCATTTAAATCAAATTTAATAAAATAAGTTTTCATTTAAATCAAATTTAATAAAATAAAATTTCATTTAAATCAAACATATAAATTGTGAATTTACAAATAAATTATATAAAAACTAAAAAATTCATTTATACCAAACACAACAATAATATTAGCAAATTAGTAGTTCAAACTCAACTCTAGTTATGTGCCTACAGATTTACGTTAAGGAAATTTTACACCGTTAGTTTTAAGTCATTTTTTTTTTAATTTTTTGGGAGCATATTGGCAATTTTTTAGTGGTTTCAGATTTGAAATGAACTAGTTAATTGAATTAATAAAACTAAAAAATTGATCAATAATTCAATTCGATTTAGCCTAAAAAGTCAAACCCAAAAACCAATCAAATTGAAAAAGCCACCAAAATCGAAAACCGGATCCATCCACAATACAATGATCACACTATGGTGCAATAAATTAAAGGGGAATAACTTTATCTCTAAGAACATCCTTCTCTCAATTGTTATCCCAAACAAAGGCAGCCATGTTGCCTAATCCCGTCGTTAAGGCTGAAACTGCCAAACTTGAGAAAGTCGAATAGATCTCTTCCATCGAGGAGGTAGCCCACCAAAAGCCATGACGACAAGTAAGATGATGATAATAAGGAAGTCAACCACCAAACTTGAGAAAGTTGAACACATATCCTGAAAGCAATGACAACAAGGATGATGATGATGATGATGACGAGAAGGAAGATGAGATATCAAGTGCTAGCTTCAGTTTTTCTTTATTTTTTTTTAAAAAAATTGTGATAATATATATTTATGTGTGTATGAATTCTTAATTGACAAATACATCTGATTGGCAAATTTGAGTTTTCTTGCATGCTTGTGGATTTGAAGTTCTTCATTTAAGACTTAGCATCTACTCTTATGCTAGCTTAATTGTTTATCAAATTCGTTTTGTCATTGATGGTTTTGCAAAAATTTTCAAAGCTATGCGTATGAATTCAAAATTTATTTGGCTGGACGAATCTGTGTCAAAAAAATGGTTATGTTTTCATTTTCAAATTCCAAAGGTATTATTGTTGCCCATTTTGATTCAGATCAGTTGAATACGTTAAATCGGTCAAATCAAAGACTAATCGATCAATCAATTTAAATTTTGATCCGATTTTAAAAATATTGGCAATTTTTCACTCCAAAAGAAGTAGGTGATCTCAAATTTGGATTTTTATTATTTATATTCACATAGTATTTTTAAAATTAGATAGATTATTAAATTAATTGACTAGTTAATTTTCAATTTAATTGATTCGACTTTATAGAATATTATTTTTATAAAAATATTTAAAAATAAAAAGTATAATATCTTAAAATAATAAAAAAATATTTTAAATGTTTAAAATTTGAGTAAAAGAATATAATTTTCTAAAAAATTATTTTTTTCATAAAGCTATATGGATCATCAATTAAATTTTTAATTTTACTGATCTCACATATTAATCTGAATTTAGTTTTGAAAATAATGCTTTTACATGTATGGATATATAAAAAAAAAATAAAATTAATGGAGAAAAATAAACTCTTCATATATAATTTATTTTATTTACATTAATAATATATTTGGCATAAATAAAATTTATATTTTTATGAAATTTATTAATAAATCTACATTTTATGTATTTGATATAAATGAGAATTCATTTGAAACTCTATTATGTTAAATCTTTAAAAGTTATTATAACTAAACAAAAATTTATTAAATTTAATAAAAATTTTAAATGAATTATTTAATTGCATAATTTTCTTCATTATAATAAAAAAGATAGCTTTAATTGAAATATTTTTTCGCTTTTATTATTTTTTCTTACTCTCTCTCCTATTTTTTTTTCCTCTCTTTCTCCTCTCTTTTTATTTTTATATTTGTAATTTTTTTAAAATAATATCTTTATCAAAAATAAAATATTTTATTGAATTCTACAATTAAATCAAATATTAAATTTATTTTATTTTTATTTGATAGTATAGAAATAAATCTTATAAGAAATTCATTTACAATTGAAAATAAATTTTAAATTAAAATGAAATTAAACACTATATAAAAGAAATTTAATTTTTATTAGTAGGAGTATGGAACATAAAATCATACACCAGGATGCATGAAAATTATTCTTAATCATGTTGGTTTGAGAGCATTGCTTACGTTACATGTAAACATTGAAGAAATTATTGATTGCCATCATTTTGAGGTGCAAAATTAAAAAAAAAAAAAAAAAAAGAAGCTGTCAAGAGCGCGACTGTGCATTGGGCAATAGTCTACTTAATTTTCCAACATAAATTTCCAGTAGAGAAACGATTATTGGACGCGAGGTTTCTCCAACAAGCAAGTTGCATTCAGAGAGTCAACTAATAAGCCATCTATGTCTCAAACATTTTCTTCTTTTTTGTCTTTTTACTTTTTTTTTCTTGGGCTTTATAAAGTCGGTTTGGATTGTTATTGATATTTGAGAATCTAAGGTTAGATTTTTTTTTTTTAATTTAATTGATTATTTTTATAAATAATTTTATTAAATCTATTTTTAAAATATTAATTTATTTATTTTGCAAAAAATAATTTTAAAAATAATTAAATAAAAGTTAAAAAACTGATTTGAAAGATACAGTCACAAATTGTGGTAGGCACTATTTGGTGAAAATAAAAAAATTGACCAAATCGAATTAGTTTGGTTCATTTAATTAGATTTAAATATAATTTTAGTTTGAATCGATTTTTTAAAATTTTATAATTAATTTAGTTCGATTTGATTTTTATATAAACAAATTTTAATTGAATCGAATCGATTGAATTTATTTAAAATTAAATTAAATTATGTTGATCTTATATTAAATCAAATCAAGATAATTGAATTCTATTTAAAATTTATTATTTACATTAAAATATATTAAAAATCTTTTAAAATATATTATGAAATTATTTTAAAATTATTTTTTGAAAAAATTGATTTAAACTGACCTAAAGCTTAATTAAACCAATCAAATTTATTCAATTTAGTTTACTTCATAAATTTATACGATTTCATCTGATTTATATTTTTTAAAAAATTTTAATTTTAAATTTTTATCGATTTGTTTTCATATTAGGGGACCAATAGTTAAGAACCCACGAAAATTCCACTTGATGTCCTTGCGTCTGTTTTGCTGCTCATGTGTCACCACCCAAAAATGTGATAATTCTAATCCAAGTTATGGGAAAGAGACCTTTTGCATTAATTCTTAAAGTATGTCATATTTCCAATTTCCATTGGTAGTATTTTTGTATTTGACAAAAATTAATTGGGCCATATTATTGTTGAAATATAATTTAACTAGTTGTAAACTCGTGGATTTATAGTATGATTATAACAATAAATTTTAAATAAATTTAATATATATTTTATATCAAATAATTAATTAAATAGTTTAATAATTTTTTATTATTTTATAAAAATATTGTCAAGTAATTAAAAAAATAAAATAACTTTCTCAAAATTTTTAATTATATATGGTGATAGTTATAATAATTGATTGTTGATTAATTTATATTTTAATTTTATGTAACATAATTTTAAGAGCAAATTTATTAAATTTAAATGAATTAATTATTGACAATTAATTAAATAAATAATATTAAGTATTTTATAATAAAAATAAAATTAATAGATAATTGTAAATTATTTATATATATGTGAAGTAGGTTTATTAAAATACATAAAAATCTATTTAAAATTTGTTATTCATGTTAGAAATATTTTGAAATATATTATAAAAATTATTATTTATATTAAAAATATTTTTTTTACAAAAACTTAGTTTAAACTTACTCGAGCCTTAATTAAACCAGTCAAATCAATTTTTTTTTATTCGGTTTATAAATTTATGCAATTTCATTGAATTTATATTTTTTAAAACTTAATTTTAATTTTATCGATTTAATTAGATAGAGTTGCTAGTCGCAAAGGGGTCCATAATATTTCATTCGGTAACCAATGTTCAAAAACCCCACCAAAATTCCACTTGATGTCCTTGCATTTGTTTTGCTTGCTCATATGTCACCACCCAAACATGTGATAATTCCAAACCAAGTTGTGGTAAGGAGACCTTTTGCATTAATTCTTCAAGTCTATGTCATATTTCCAATTAATATTGGCAGTATTTTTGTGTTTGACAAAAAATAAATGGGCCATTATTGTTGTTGAAATATAATTCTAACTAGTCATGAACCACACGTTTGTATTATAATTATAATAATAAATTATATATATACTTTTTATCAAATAATTAATTAAATAGTTGAATAAATATTGCCAACTAAAAAAATAAAATTTTGAAAAATTTAATTATGTAGAGAGATAGTTATTTATTGATTTATATTTTCAATTTTATGTAACATAATTTTTAAAAGAAAACTTATTAAATTTAAATCAAATAATTTCTAACAATCAATCAAACAAATAATATTAAGTATTTCATAATTAAAAAAATAACATATATATATATATATATATATATATATATATATATATATGGCATAGGTAATGAAAAATTATTTATTAATTCATATTTTAAATCTTATGTGACATAATTTTAAGGAAAAATTTACTTGAATGAAATAATTTTTTATAATCTATTATAACATTATTAGTTCTTATATATTCAGAATTTTGAACAATTAATAGAATTAATTTAAATTTTAGATTTTTTTCTAATTTTGACTTTTTAGGTTTTTCTAATTTTTTATTTAAAAGTTATTTAGAAATTTTATTATTTTAGGCTTTTTTATTTTTTTATTCAAAAATTTTTTATGTGACCTTAGTTTTCTGTTTAAAATTTTTATTTTTAAAATTTTTAATTTCTTATCTAAAAATTTGTATGACAGTTAATTTTTAATTTTTAATTAAAATTTTTTAATATATTATTTTTTGATAATATAATATAAAATAATAATATATTTTTATATTATATATAATTATTTGAAAAATAATAAACAATAATTTAAAATTAATTATAAGACTATATATATATATATTGACCAGTCATGAAAACTGTTCCACCCTGTCTTCTCAAAATCTTTCTATCCGTGTCAGTTTGATACACGGTATAAATCATTGTGATTTTCCCATTCGAATTAGCGAACAAGGGCAAGTGGCGGGTTATGTCCAAAAGGGACGGTTGCTATTTTCTTCCTCTTTTTCTCCGTTGATTGATGTCATGTACATAACAACTCGATTGTTTGTTGCCATTCTTTACGTATTATTATCATTATTATTTTTTGTGGATTCAAATGGAATAAAATTAAAAAATATATACTGTCACTTCTATTTTATATTAATTGTTTCAATTTCAGATTAGTTAAGGAAATTTAATATGTTTGAATTATTTATTTATTTATACGGGTAAACTTAGGAGTGGGCACTATTCGTTAGAAACTGGAAAATCAATCGAATCAAATTAATTCAGTCAATTTAATATAATTTAAATATAAAATTTCAGTTTAATTTGATTTTTTTAAAAAATAGTTAATTTTGTTTAGTTTAATTTTAAATTAAAAAATTTGATTGAATCAAATTGACTGAATTTATATATTTACTGAATTTATATAAAATTAAATAAAAAATAGATTGAATCTATATTAAATAAAATCAAATTGAATTCTATTTAAAATTTATTATTTGCATTAAAATTATATAAAAATCTATTATTTACACTAATAATATTTTAAATATATTACAAAAATTATTATCTATATTAAAATTATTTTTTAAAAAAATAGTTTAAACCGAATTAAACAGTAACTAAATCGAACCAAATCAATTTGATTTGGTTCAGTTTATATTTTTCAAAATTCGATGTTTGATTTTTATTGATTTGGTTTTATTCAATTTAGTTTGAACTAAATTTCTTCTCCTAAATAAACTTAAATATTGATTATTTATATCATGTTCACAATGGATGTGGAAATGTATAAATTCATAACAAAAATAAATAAATTATATAACATTTTATGTGTTTTATATTCTTAATAGGACTACATTTAAGGACATCATTCACTATATCATCAATATATATATATATATATATATATATATATATATATATATA
>CATIWR010021371.1:0-41994 GCA_949677035.1 Omphalea diandra | reverse complement strand
TATATATATATATATAATTTTATAAAAAAAAATATATTATTAGTTTATACCCTAAAGTCAAAGCACTATTGGATTAAAAATATACTATTCATGTCATATAAGTTACTAAATTTAAGTTTTTTTTTTATCTTTTAATATTTTAGGAAATAGTGAAATTAAGATACATTACACATGATAATATGACAACATTTTAAGTTCATGAAATTCATACACTTTAGAGAGGTAATTATAAAAGAGTTATAACTATGATATACTTATCAATTAAAGAGTTATTTCTAAATTATTTTTTTTAATCAATATTCTATCAACATTGGACATTAATAGAGCTACTGAAACTGGTATATATTATATTTCTTACTTGAAGATCAAGTAAGTTATTGATCTCATGGGTAAAAGTGTATGGAATACTTGAAATTTAACATGTAGTTGCTTGTTAAGGAACTAGCTCACTGAATGACCCATTTGAGAATTCCATATGGAACATTATCTGCTGTCTATGAAAAATCTCTTGTATGAGTTATGTAAGTGATCCTTATGACTTGTGATCACCATAGTGTCTGTTGACTTTGGTTCTTAATTCATATTTTGATGATAGCAAAAAAAAAAAAAAAGTTATTGTACCCATAATTGCAAAACCAATAAAGGAAAACACAAAGCATAAAAGTAATAAGAAAAAGCAAAGCCATAAAAATGTAATTTGTCTCAATTGAGATGAATGGATTTGTGCATATTGAAATAGACTATTTACCATTAAAAAAAATGGTATATTTTATATAGAAAACTTGATCGATTTAAGTTTCTCTTGCACACCTTTATTGAACAATCTATGTAGCCCAAAGAAATCGTTCGAATGATTTAGAATAACCTTGTGCACATTAAAACAAGCTTGTTCACCATGAATAAGTTTTATATTTTTCATAGAAAAATTTAGAATGAATTGATAAAGTGTTGAACGGTCTTATGGAATGGGCTTATGCATTCTAATGATAAATTTGAAAGATATCACTCAACTTTAAACAACTTATAAGGTCATGGAACAAACTAGTTGCATGACCCATTTATTGTGAATGAAACAAGTTTTTCACATAGATAGTTTGAACGGACTAAAGAATTAGGAATTACCTACTTGAACAGCTCCATTTACTATGCCTAACGTTGATGATCATTTATATACAAGTGGAATGACCTTGAGCCTCTAGGAATGACCTAAGTGCATTGCCTTATTCAAAATGAAAAAAAAAAAAAATTTCAACATAAAATGTTTTAACAAACTAGATCCAAATGGAATGACTTTGTTTACGAAGCTAGAATTTGAAAATTTTATGAATAGGAAGTCCATCACTAGAACATGATAGCTCAATTATGGAACAACCTTATGTAGCTTATGAAAATTCAAATTAAGTTAGCATAGTTGATGAACATCCCTATGCAAGCAAGAAAGGCTTGGTGCAAGTATGAATAAACTCGGTCAACCTTGAATACAACTAAAGTAACTCATTTTTGCCAAGAAATGGTCATGTTCATATAAATGAATTAGCCATTCATAATCAAATGACTAGTTTTCTAATAGTCTTGAATTTGGAAAATTTGTGAGTCCTAGCTAGTTGTTCAACTCATGTTATACAAGGTCAGTTCCTCATTTGTGAAAGAGTTATAAGAAAAGCTTATAAAATCCAAATGATCATATATTTCTTCTTATTATTTATTTCTTAAGCATTTCATTTATAAGTTGATCTTGTATTAGGAAGCTTGAGAGTAACTTAGTGAGTGATTCTTCTTTTAGCAATATTTGTATTCTTATAGGTAATGATCATCTCTAGGTTGGGTAACAAAACCTTTTAAGAAAATATTTGAAAGACTTAAGATAATTATTGTAAATCTATCTTAGAACGTCTTTAAGATAATGCTTATGAAATCTATTTTAGGTAGGTTTAAGTAACACTTGTAAGTTTATCTCTAAAGGTTTAACTAACACTTGTTAAGTTACTTGGGCTTTCACACTTTAGAATCAAACAAAACAAAATATCATTAAGACTAGCAAGGAACTTTCTTCTTACTAACTAAGACTAACAAGCTAAAAAAAATACCTTCCTATTGATGGCCAAAAATGCTAATAAAATGCTAGATTAAGACAGTTTAGACTTGGGGATTTTTTTAAGTGCAATTGCTTCACAACAATATGAAATTCTTTGAAATAAAATAGGGCCAAAGCAACTCGTTATCCATCTGGGACACCCTATGCTAGACACTTATAACACCACCCAAAATAATAAAGATTAGAGCTATGAATAAATCAATAGAAATACCTTTTAGCTACATCATACATACCATAAATATCCTTCACTCAATTGTTACTATCATTCTTCAGCTTGTTAATCCTATTATTTTGACATATATAAGAAGCCAAAAAGTGAAAAAAAAAATATAGTGTTCACATCCTCATCTATAAGCCAAAACACTTTTGCTTTCTACCTTCAAAACCTCTCTTCTTGTTCCAATAAAATCGAGAATTGCTTTCTCAACTTTTTATATCCTTTTAGAGCTTCTAGACTGTATTGACTCCTCAACAAGTCAAGCTTAGCCCTATAAGAGTCAATACTACCTCTAAATCTTCATACAAAATCATAACCCTAAGTTACCATAATCAAAAAGCATGAAGACAACCTGAACACTACTTCCAACCCTTTTGAAGCTTAACAATTATGCTTTACCATCTTTGAGAATCCTTCCTCAACCATCCATACATTATCAAATAAAGTTAATGACTTTGAAGAGTTTAGGACAACACCCTATAATATAGTAATATTGGCAAGTGATCTGAAGTGCTAGCATGTAAGTTCAACAATTTACACAAAAAGGATAGAGATCAAGCCATGATTCTGAAATAAATGCCCTATCAATACATTCTTGGAATTAACTAAGCCTCTACTACATTCTCATGTAAAAGGAAATCCATGTAAGGAAGCTCATGAAGATTACAATCAAATATAGCCTTCTTAAAGCCCCACAACAACCATTCAAGATGAGGAGCCCTACTTTCTTGTCTTCATGACTAATCAAATTATTGAAATCACCAAAAATGCACTAAGGGGTCAATGTAGAAACATGTAAAGATCTTATAAAATTTCATGCTTCAGGTGTCTTATGTCTTTTAGGAAAATCATAATAGTAGCCATATGTCAATCATCTATCCCTTACTCCTTAATCATCATGCATATATAGTTAGAGGAAAAACATGTAACTAAAATAATTGCATTCTACCACAAAACCACTAAGTCTCTACCTCTATCTAATCTATCAATTACAAATGCCCCATCAAGACTTTAAAACCTTACGACCTTTTTTCACCTTATCCTCATGAACTAGTGTTTCCATTAAAAACACCATAATGGACTTTCAAGATTTTAAAATCTCTTTTAAATCTCTAATTGTCTGAGGATTGCCCAATCCTCAATAGTTCTAGCTAAGGAACCTTATTGCTATTGATGGATTTGATCATTAGATTTTACCATTTGGAAATTCTCATAAGTGCATTTAATGCCATGGTTAAGAAAAGGAGCAACTAAATGCTTTGTTTAAGAATGATATTTTCATCTATCTATATAAAATCCTTATTCCTGTCAAGCCGCGATTTATCCCTCTTCCTTTTCTTATCATATAAAATTTCTAGGCATATTTCTTCAGAGCCCAGCCTATTATGAAAGTCAAACTCCTCACAACACTCTTCCCTTGCCTAATTTGAATATGACATTCTCGCTTCTTTCCCATGTAGCATTAAAGCTATATGAGGAGTTTTGCCTTTAAATAAACCTCTTTCACTTATCAAGTGATTATTGCCTAGCAAATTTGTTTAACATAACCATATTTTGCATAAGCCTCACATTATTTCCTTATTTCCTCTTTTATTTGTTTATATTCTCCCACCCCATCATACAACTACCATTCACCATTGTTGTCCACCACCCTCATTGTTAGAGCTTTTAATCAGACTCCCATGCCTTTGAAATGTCAATTTCTACTTTCTAAAATAATAAATTACAAAATTTCTCCATATGCCCCATGATGCCATATATAAAGTAGAAAACTCCTAACCTTTCATATTTAAAGGTTAGCATGGACCATTCCACTCTAGCTTTCCTTATCTTCTTTTGCCTCTTAAGAGATTGTTGCACATTAACTTGGACCATAATTCTCATATAGGACCTCCATAATCCAATATTATTATTATCATCATAATTAAGAAATGTTCTTATAAGTTCCCCAATTGCTTTCCTACCATCACAATCATAAAAGTAATCAGTAAATCATAAACTTGCATAAAAAAAATCAACATAAAACAATTAGATTTGAGATGGAATCTCCTTAAAAGATAATTGATGAATGAACAAGATATGGAAATCAAAAGACCAAGACCTCCCACCAATACCATATTCAAATCAACTTAATGCAAAAAAATTAGAATAAGAACAACTTTGGCTCAACATCTTTTATGTTAATCTCTCTCCCTAACCTTTATAAAGAAGCCATATGATTTTTCATTGTATTAAAATTAACTGCTTACTAAATTAGAAACTTCCCTACTATCTACAATTATAACTAAGTTTCACTTCTTCCATTATGTTCTTTTTCTAACTCAACTACTTCTTCTTCTTTAACAAAAAGAAACAGATTTGCTAGATGATTCTATATTCAAATAAAAACTCATACAAACACATGCTAGAAGACCATTATAAAGCAATTCATAAAGAAAAGAAACTCTCACACTTTTATATAGGAGAGAAAAATGACACCTCTTAATATGAGATTGTTGGATTAGGTTGGTCAAACCTAAGTCTTGAGCCTCTTTTGATCTTGACAATAGAGATTGATCAGTGCCAATGTTTTCATTAAGTGTTGTTTTATAGTTTATAAGATAATTTTTTCATTGGAAGTTGGATGGAAATCAAAATCTCCAACCTTAAGAAGGTTATCTAAATTCGCGGTCTGTATCTAATAAATCACAATCGTAAATTAGCTATAGGATAGATGGAGTTAGGCCAGAGGAATTCACAGGCAAATTCGCAGTTGCGACTTAGCTAAAGGAAATAAGGTTGAGTCACAGAGGATTTCAGGGTGGCTATCACGCCCTGTGTCGTGACCACGAATTTCATAGTGAGAAAGGAAGGAACCAAAGCCACAACCACAACATACCAAGTGTCTAAGACGACCATTAGATATAAAAAATTAAGGGGACGAATAGTTGGTCACGACCGTGACTTGAGAAGTTGTAATTTTCTCACCAAACAAAGGAATTCACGATTTCAGTAGTGCCCAAGACAAAGTGAACTCGTGACCGTGACTTTTAAGAAGTTAGTAGAACACAATAGTTACATTTCTTGAACAACCGATGGATAAATGACATGTGGACTAGCCGTTACAAACAAAATAGGGTTCTCTACCCTAATGTTTGGCTCTTCAGTGCAAATTAGAAATTCGTGACCACGAAGTGATAGTAGCGACTTCTGCCTGATAAGCATTTAATGCAAAATCTGCCTAGCACAACTTGGAGATTTTGAGATGATTTTAGAGTAACCTCTCTTTGGTGAATATGGGCTATAAATACTCCATCAAACAAATATAAATGCAAGAGAATTGAATTAATTGTAACCAAACACTTGCATATTTACTACTCATTCTTTTACTCTTCTTTAAGTGTTGTTGATTGTTTGGTATGAGCAATAAACACTATTGTAAGTTGGTTGAGAGTTAGCCTAGATTCTAAAACTCTTGTAAGATGTTGAAGTGTGAGTCTACATAAAATACTTGTGAGCCTAGAAAACATAAGTTATAAGGGTTTTGCGTGAGCCATAAAACACAAGTTGTATAAGTTTGGTGTGAGCTTGGAAACAAAAGGTTAGTTGCATGAAATACCCAATTGTATAGAATTGGGGAGTAGACGTAGGGTTTGTTAACACTTAAACCACTATAAATCTTTGTGTTGATTCTTCTCATCTCCTTCTTCACTTCTTAAACACATAAATCTTCTTTTTAATTTTAAAACAAGCCATCAATTTAACCGCTCCTTCTTGGTGCCCTAAGCCAATAAGTAGTATCAGAGCCATGTCTCACTTAAAAGCTTAATTATGTAAGTAAAGATCATGGCACAAGAAGGAATTCACACTCACCTTAAGCCGTATTTTGATGGAGTAAACTATACTCATTAGCAGTATAAGATGGAAATCTATCTAGATAGTGATGTGGTAGACCTCTGGGATATTGTTGCAAAGGAGTGGAAGCAACCTACCAAAGTGGTGGATGAAAGTGAGGAGTTAATCCCTAGAGAGGAGTGGGTTGAAGCACACAGAAAATCTAATGGAAAAAATAAAAGAGCCATGGTAATCCTTATAAGTTCTTTATTAAAAGAACAAATTAGAAAGGTTTAACATTGTCTTACAACTCATTGTATTTGGAAGGTTTTGGAGAACAATCATGAGGGCACCACCTTGGTAAAATCCAACAAACTTGAAATATACATGATAGTGTGGGAGCCATTCATTATGAAGGAGGAAGAAAGTGTAACAGATATGACAAATCAACTCCTTGCTATTGTCACCAACGTGAAGAAGTTTGGGAGGGTTCTTACCAATCATGAGGTAAATTCTAAAATTTTAAAATCTTTACTTCTTGAAAAATTTGGTGCAAGAGTGTGTAGTATCCAAGAGTCCAATCGAAGATAGGGAAGGTGCCAATGGATGTCTTAATAGGCAAACTTTTGACTCATGAGTTGGCCTTAAAGAAGGATGAAGAAATGAGGAGAATGAGAGGTCAAGGAAAAAAATATGAAAAACTAGAAAGGAAGACCTTGGCACTCAAGTTTTCATCAAATGAGAAGGAAGTAAAAGTAGCCTCAAGTGAAGAAGAGAGTGATAAAGAGAAGGAGGAGGAGTAACTTGCAATGCTTTCTAGAAGAACTAAGGAACTTATTAGAAAAAGGAAAGAAAAAAGGAACTTCAAGAAAGCAACTCTAACTCCCAAATAAAGATCAAATGATGTCACTTGCTATGAATGTGGCAAGCAAGGCCATATTAAATATGATTGCCCCAAGTTGAAGAAGAAGAAGAAAGGGAACAATGAAAAAAGAAAAAGCTTCAAAGCCACTTGGGATGATAGCTCAAGTGAAGAAGATGAAGAGAAGGAGGTTGTAAACCGATGCTTTATGGCTCAAGAGGATTCATTTAATGAGGTAAGCACTTCACCTCACTCTTATTTTGGATTTGATGAACTAGATGATGTAGATGATGAGCTTTTAGAAGCTCTCACCATGAAATATGACAAATATAAGTCATAAATGCAAACTTACAAGAAAAAGTGCACTAAATTAGAGGGCTTAAAGTGAAGAACTCAAGAAATCTATGAAAAGTCTTTCCAAATCATCTTCATCTCTAGTTTCATTAAGAAAAGAGAATGGCTTATTGAAAAGTGAAGTCATTGAGCTTAAAAACTCTATTTCTAAGTTCTACAAGGGCAAGGAAGCTTTGGATACACTTATTATATCACAAAGACCTTCCATGGTTAGGCATGGTTTAGGCTTCAATGGAGCCTCTTCTTCTACATCTTTACTCACAACATTCATCAAGGCCTTAACAACTCGAACTTTAAATATTGAGGTTATTGGAAAGAAAAGTGCTCAAAGCACTAAACCCCCATTGCCTAAGGACAAGCAAAAGATGCAACAAGGCCCTAACCCTATTTCTAAAAAGGCCAATCATGTATACATATACAATAAAAGACATGCTCACTCAAACACATAAAAAATATAGTCATACACCCATTTATATATGTTTATGCTCACACACACATTATGTAGATATGAGAAAACCCCTCCCCCACTCATACCAAGGCAATGCATAGGAGAAAGATACATATATCTAAACTCTAATGCCACTATTACATGAAATATGAACATATAAATGTTTATTGCTACATTAAGAAGGCTCACCTCAAGTTGGAGGATCTTTCAAAACCTAACCCCATAGGACCCAAGTGTACTTACGTACCAAAGCAAAGATGATTTATTTGTGTAGTGTAGGGGTGTTTGGCAGCCTTCAATGAAGCAAATGATTAGCATATGGATAGTGGATGCTCCAAGCACGTGATGAACAATAAGAAGTTATTCATGGCCTTAAAGGAAAAAGAAGATGGCAATGTCACATTTGGTAACAATGCCAAGGGTAAGGTAATTGGTATTGGGACCATTGGTAAGAATGGTTGTTCTTTAGTTAATGATGTTTTACTTATTGATGGCTTGCAACATAATTTGATTAGTGTAAATAAACTATGTGACAAAGGTAATAAAATCATCTTTGGCCCCAGAGAATGTCGAGTTACCACTTTAATGGATAAAAAGGTAGTTTTCAAGGGTGAAAAGAAGGGCAATACCTATCGAATTGACTTAGACAATTTGGCTAACTAATCTTTTAATTGTCTTGTGCCTCTTAGTAATGAGGCTTGGCTATTGCATAGAAGACTTGGACATGCTAGCATGGAGCTCTTACAAAGCTTATTAAAAGGAAAGCTAGTAGAAGGTCTTCCAAAGCTAAAGTTTTCTAGAGATAAGACTTATGGTCCTTGCCAAATGGGGAAGCAACATCAATCTTCCTTCAAAGCAAAGAATGTTGTAAGTACATCTAGACCTTTTTAATTAATTCATATGGACTTAGTAGGACCTATTCAGACTGCTAGCTTGGGTGGGAAACATTATGCATTAGTCCTAATTGATGATTACTTTAGGTTTACTTGGGTTTCCTTTCTAGCTCATAAACATGATACTTTTAATGCTTTTAAAAGTTTTACAAAAAGGATTTAAAATGAAAAGGGTTACTTCAGTTCTTCCATAAGAAGTGACCATGGAAAACAATTTTAAAATGAGTCTTTTGAATCTTATTACTTAGAGAATGACATTTTTCATAATTTTGTGACTCTTAGAATGCCACAACAAAATGGTGTTGTAGAGAGGAAAAATAGAACACTAGTAGAGATGGCTACAACTAAGAACACTAGTAGAGATGGCTACAACTATGCCTAATGAGTATTTTTTGCCAAATTACTTTTGGACTGAAGTTATCGATACTTCGTGTTATATTACAAATCGAGTTTTCAAAAGACCCATTCTCAATAAAACTTCTTATAAGCTATGGAATGGTACAAAACCTAAGATATCATACCAATGAGTATTTGGATGCAAGTGCTATACATTGAATACCAAGGATAATCTTAGAAAATTTGACTCAAAAACTAATCAGGGTATATTCTTAGGTTATTCCACCACAAGCAAAGCCTATAGGGTCTTTTAATAAGAGTTCAATGGTTGTTGAAGAATCTATGAATGTTGTATTTGATGAATCTAGTAAGCTTGATCTTAGTTCTTCATTTTTTAAAAATGATTTTGAAAAGGGAAAGGTTGACACAACTTTGTTTGTAAAAAGGCATAATCATGATACATTAATAGTACAAATTTATGTTGATGATATCATTTTTGGTGCTACTAATGAATCTCTATGTGAGGATTTTGCTAAGTGTATGACTAAAGAATTCGAGATAAGCATGATAAGAGAGCTTAAGTTTTTCCTTGGTCTATAAATCAAGCAAACCAAAAAAGGGATCTTCATCAACCAAGCTAAATACACAAAGGACATTTTCAAGAAATTTGGCATGGATGGATGTAAAGTAGCAAAAACACCCATGAGTGCTACCATCAAATTGGATAAGGATGAATCGGGTAAGATAGTTGATGAGAAGACATATCAAGTTATGATCAGTACTCTATTTTTTCTTACTGCTTCTAGACCTGATATATTGTTTAATGTATGCATATGTGCTAGATTTCAATCTTGTCACAAAGAATCTCATTTAAATGCTGTCAAAAGAATTTTCAAATATTTATATGGAACATTGCATTTAGGATTATGGTATCCTAAAGATTCTTCATTTACTATCATAGGTTACTCATATGCATATTATGCTGGTAGTCTTTTAGATAGGAAGAGCATTTCTGGAACTTGCTAATTTATAAGAGATTTTTTAGTGTCTTGGTTTAGCAAGAAGCAAGTTTCGGTTGCTTTATCCACCGTCAAAGCTGAATATGTAGCTGCGGGTTGTTGTTGCACCAAAGTCGTTTGGATGAAACAATAATTAAAGGATTATGGCAAAGTTGTTGATCACATTCCTATCAAATGTGACAACATTTGTGCAATAAATCTTTCTAAGGATCCCATCCAACACTTTAGGAGCAAACATATAGACATTAGGCATTTTCTTAAAGATCATGTCCAAAATGGTGATGTTGTCTTATAATTTATAGACACAAATTATCAACTTACTGACATTTTCACTAAACTTCTCAATGAAGAAAGGTTAAACTTCATTAAAAGAGAATTAGGAATGCTTGATGGAAGCTCCCTAAAGTGAAAAATTAGATCATTCTACATGTTGCATTATTCCATGATTGAATGATTGCTTTGTATGATGTATGTGATGTTTATTCCTTTGGATGTCTTAATTTTATGTGCAAATGTGCTTTTCAATGCCAACTTGCATGAATTAAACATCAAAATATCTAGTGGATCACAATTTTAGATGTCAAGTTTAGATGTTAAGTCTTAAAAGTTCATAGTTATCTTATTGCCTTGTAATTCATGGACACTATTTCGTGCTTCATAGTCGCGAATTACAAGTATTCTTCATTCGGTTATCAACCATTAATTTGTGGTTGCGACTTTCAATCCCTACCCCAAATTTGTTCAAATTTCAAACTTTTAACTATTGAGCGCACCATTTCTTGAAATTTTTTTGTCTATTACTTACATTTTTCAGAATTACCGATCGCAACTTTCAGATCGCGGTCATGAATTTAGGTAATTGCCATACATTTAAGTGATTTGATTACCAACTGCTGCACTCCTTCATTTAATTCATTTATGACCATTTTTAGCCATTTTCACACCTTTTCTTAGCCTATATAAACCCCCCTCCCCCTAAACAGTGATTTCATCACTCTTGCTAAGATATCTCAATCCATCCTCTTTCATACTCTCACATCTTCAAATCTTCCTTCATTCTCAAATGGCCCTTAAGTAAGCTTCAAGAGCAGAAAAAGGGAAAGGTAGTAGCATAACCTTATGGACCCCTAACTTTACACCAGATGAAAGGGATTACAAAAGAAGAGAAGGATCGCTACAATGCGAGCGCCTCCAAGATCATCCTACCAAACAAAATCCCTTCTACTTTTTTTCTTGAGTCATTTGGAATCAAAGATGAAATCCATGAATTTTTTTCTAACCTGGGGTGGAATGAATTCATATTTTATAATGAGCCTTGATATGAAGAAATCATGTGTACTGTGGCTCTAAGTCGTAGAGTAGAATCTCATGTCGGCCAATACTAGTTAGTATTTCATGCTTTTGCAGGCCATTTTTTCATCACTTTCAAACAATTGTCCAACCTTTTCAATGTTCAAGTCAAAGATGATATTCCATTCATAATTTTCGCTTTTGATGCCATTTATTTTGAGTTTTGATATGAAGTTTCCATCGAAACCAAACATGACCCCAAAACCTCCTTAGCTAAATACATTTGAACCTTAACTTTTTGGATACTTCATCATATCATCACATTCTCTGTTAATCCAAGAGGGGATGCTAAAGAAAAGGTGTCCTAAAAGGATCTTGTTTTCCTTTTCTACCTAGTAAAAAATAAGCCTATACAAACTGGTCATTATCTTATGGATCAACTAATTCATATTAGCACCAAACCAAAGAGTCAGTTTCTACTCCTTTCTTTTGTAACTGACATCTACATATATGTTGGTGCTCTTAATGAGGAAAATAAAAAATTCCTCACTAAGAAGCTTCTTCCCTCTTAAAACTTTTTGGACCTCACTTACCTCATTAATGCAAAAGCTATTCACCCTGATTCTTATGCTTATGCTTTGGGTGCTTTTGGAGCAAAAAAGTTAGAAACATGCCAAGCCTCCAAAGGAAAGAGGCTTGTCATTAAAGAAGGGGAGCAACCAGTCCTTCCTCTTCAACCAAAACCTAAGACCAAAATCTCTCTTGCCACCATCAACAAAAAATTGGATAAGGTGATGAGGATGCTCAAGAGAAGATTTCTCCTCCTTTCCCACTTACACAATGACTTGGTGGACTTACAAGAGAAAGTAGGTGCTCGTCCTTGCCATCTTCTAGATTTTAAGGATTGGGAGGACACATAGGAAGAGGAGGACAATTAAAAGGTTGAGGCAGGTGATGAAGCTGAGAGAGGAGGAGATAATGAAAAACAAGATGATTATAAAGATGATGATTGTTCTCCTATCTTTTAGATTGTCTTTAAGATTTTTGTTTTTCTGTTTTGTTTTTAATTTCTTGATGTAAACATTACTGATTCCACAATTTTAAAATAAATAAAAGTGTTTGATTTGCAAATTCTTTGTCTCATATTCTATGTGATTGCAATTTGTTATATTATGTTGTGTGATTGCAACTTTTATAATTATGTGAGTTATTATTTACTCCTTATGATATCTTATCTCACCTTTATGCAATTCATTTATTCTTCCATATTTAACCTCTTTTTGATATTGCCAAAGGGGGAGAGAGAAGTATGAAGAGAAAATAAGTAATGTACTTAAGAAAAACATAAGTTAAAAGGGGAAAATTTTTTAAAAACTTAGAATACTTAGAATTTCTCTTTGATCATGCTTTAAGTATTCATTGAAAATTTCATCATTGACCATCCCAACTTCACAACTCATGCATTTGATTTTCCTTAAGATCAATTTAAATTGTCAAAATAAAAAAGGGGGAGATTGTTGAACTAGGTTGGTCAAACCTAAGTCTTGAACCTCTTTTGATCTTGACAAAATAGATTGATTAGTGCTAATGTTTTCATTAAGTGTTATTTTGCAGTTTCTAGGATAGTTTTTTCATTAAAAGTTGGATGGAAATCAAAATCTCTAACCTTAAAAAGGTCATCCAAATTCGCGGTTTGCATCCTATAAATTGCAACCGCAAATCAGCTATATGGATGGATGAAGCTAGGCCAAAAGAATTTATGGGCAAATTCGCAAATGCGACTTAGTCAAAGGAAATAAGATTGAGTCACAAAGGAATTTGTGGTGGCAATCATATCTTATGTCGCAATTGCGAATTTCATAGTGACAAAGGAAGGAACCAAAGCCACAACTGCAGCATGCCAAGTGTCCAAGACGATAGTTGGATATCAAAAATCAGGAGGGTGAATAACTGGTCGCGATCGTGACTTAAGAAGTTGTAATTTCCTCACTAAACAGAGGAATTCGAGATTTCAGTCACGCCCAAGACAAAGTGAACTTGCAACCACAACTTTGAGAAGTTGGTAGAACACAACGACTACATTTATTGAACAACCAATGGATGAATGACATGTGGACTAGCCATTAGACATAAAATGAGTTTTCTGTCGTGATTTTTAGCTCCTTAGTATAAATTAGAAATTTGTGACCACGAAGTGATAGTAGTGACCGCAATTTTTGCTCGACAAGCATTTAATGCAAAATTTGCCTAGCATAACTTAGAGATTTTGGGATAGTTTTAGAGTAATGTCTCTTTGGTGGATGTGGGTTATAAATACTCCACCAAACAGATGTAAATGCAAGAGAATTAAATTAATTATAACCAAACTCTTGCAAATTTGTTACTCATTCTTTTACTCTTCTTTAAGTGTTGTTGATTGTTTAGTGTGGGCAATGAACACCATTGTAAGTTGATTGAGAGTTAGCCTATATTCTAAAGCTCTTATAAGAGGCTAAAGTGTGAGTCTATACAAAAAACTTATGAGAGGTTTTTGTGAGAGCCTGGAAAACACAAGTTGTAAGGGTTTTATATGAGCCATAAAACACAAGTTGCATAAGTTTGGTGTGAGTTTGGAAATACTAGGTTAGTTGAGTGAAATACCTAATTGTGTAGAATTCAGGAGTTGACGTAGGATTTGTTAAAACCTGAACTACTATAAATCTTCATGTTGATTCTTCTCATATCTTTCTTTGCTTCCTAAACACATAAATCTTCTTTTTAATTTTAAAACGAGCCAACAATTCAACCCCCTTCTTATAGCTTAGGCCAACAGAGATAAAGATGACAACTCAAAGCAAAAAATAATCTATCATAATAATTATTATTGTTAGTTTTAAAACACTTTAAATAGCTAAGATTTAATCTTATAAATTTAATCGCTCTAGAATCTTAAATATAAAGTGTCCTTTATACATAATAAATGATGTTGTGAGGTCCACTAGGTTGACTGATTCCGTTGGGCTTGTTAGGTCTTAAGACAACAATTGGCTTTGGTGATCTTTGCTCAGTTTCTACAATACAAGGAACAATAAGAGAGGAGTCTAGGCTTTTTGCTAAAATCCCACTCTAATGCTTAAGTTAGTGAGTTTGCTTTAGGGAATAAGCTAATTAAGGGTCAAGATGAAGATAATACCTAGTAGTGACCCTATATATAAGGGTTAGAGCAATCCTTATTTGTGTTGGATTAGGATTATATTTCCTTTTCGGATTAAGATTAGGCTATGGGTTGAGGAGTGGTATGTAGGGTTGAGCTGATGCTGACTTATTGGATTGCAAAGTCATTATAGGCCAGGCCTACAACTAGCTAAGCTAGTATTATGGTTGGTTCAGACCAAGACAATGATATAGTTAAGCCTAGTCCATATGCATTTATATCACATATTCCTCCTGATTTGAGTCTGTTTATGTCTTAAGGATGCTAAAGGAGATAAGGATTGGACTAATAGAGAGAGTTCTTAACCCTTTTCCAGTGGGTGAGGAATGTATGTAGGTTTAAGCAACTGAAGGTGTGGCCAATTTTGGCTGAGCTAGCTTGCTGATCCTTTTATCTATTTTTTTTGGAGGGAATTTTGAATTTGAATTTTGAAATGTGAAATGATCGATTAGTCATTGTGCCACATGTCACTTGATTAACCTACCTCTAGTAACAATCGTTGATCTACTCAATCTGAGTCGTCTGATGAAATTTTGATTCATTTGGCTTAGTCCTTTTTATTTGTCCTTTTATGCCTATAAATAGGGCATTAATAGTGTCCTTTTACTCATTTGCCTCTTATGTGCTAAGGACTTAAGTCTTTTATACCTTTTTACTGTTCCTTATGCATTTTGGATTTCCAAAGATAAGAGAAGGTGAGTTCTAGTTGCAAGGCTTCCTTTTCATCTCCATTTCTATTTTTTTATCCATAAAAACTAAACATGAAATTGGAAGATGAAGCTTCCCTGCCATTGTCCCTTATTATTTGTAGATTTTTACTAGGAGTTATGGATGATATCCTTAATGTTGAGGATTTAAAAAAACTTAAGGAGAATAAATATATGGGAGGTAAGGAAGAAGTGGGGGAAGGAGAGGAGGAAAATGGGGCTCGTGAAGAGGAAGATGAGGGGCAGACCCAATAAAGGAGAGGATGATAGGTGAGGCTAGATTGAGTGGGTGAACGACTAAGCCAAAAGGGACCAAGCTAGTATAAGTAATAGCCTAGCTAGTATAATTAAAGGTTTGGAAGCCTAACCCTAAGGTCGTGGAGATTTCAAATAGGATGAGTGAACGAAAATTGTTAATAATTCACTGTTGATTTTGTATTCCTAATATTTTTAAGTTGATAGTATCGAGCTCAGACATAAGGTTATACTCTAAGTTGCAGCGAAATTAGTTTATGTTATATGAGGAGGACTTAAAGGTTGGGCTTCACTTGCCCAAACCTTTGACCTTGTAGTAGGTGTTTTCTCCTGAACTCATTGAGGATACTTGTACAGATGTACCTCTTAACTCAGAGAACGAACCTACCTTTTGCCACAGGGGAGTTTAAACAAACATATTCAATATTAGACTATTTGGTTTAAAAACAATACCACATGTCCTCAAGGTCGAGTGTAGGGCTCTTTAGCCACTATTCATCTTTTATCAAAGGATGGAAGCATAAGTTCTTTATAGTGATAAGCACTGAGACATGCCTTTCCCCTCAAAATGGACAAGTAGGAAAGTAATTTAAAGATTAAAGTTTTTAAAGAAGAGAGAGAAGTAATTGATCAACTTTAAGTAAAGGACCCAATCGATTTTATGGAGCTGATCATTAAGCATTTCCCCATGACTAAGCTAGCTAGTATATCTCCTTTTTATTTATTCTCATACATTGTTTACTAATTGATGTTATTATTTTGCTATTTTGCAGAAGTAGATTACAAGGCCATCTAAAAGGAGATTGCTCATAAAAAAATGGCTTGAGATACATCTAGTGGTATGAAGCAACTGCGTGTGCACCTAAAGAAGGCTACTTCTAAGAGATGATGTCGTAAGTGAAGGTGTTTGAGTCGTTAGTGGAAGAAAGGGTAGGGATCAAGGCAATGTTCACTCCTTCACTAGCTTACCATGTGGATGTGTTAGCCATTGTGAACGACCTACCTTTGAACAAGACTTGAGTGGAGGTGGTGGACACTGAGTTAGACAATGAACTATTCATTTTTCCTAAGAACCTAAACAAATGTCTTGACCCTTGAGGTTATTTGAAAGTTAAGTATGAGCAATTCAAGCTGAGCCATCTAATGGTCAGTAAAACGTTAGAGAGGATCTATGTCATCTTAACAAATGAGGAGAAATTTGAGCACTTGACTAATAGGCATGTTGCAGACCATGCAAAGATGCATAATCTTAAGGTAAGTAAGGTGAACAATTTTTTAAGGCTGGTTAAGGGTTAAGTAGCTTGACTAAGTTGTTTACTTATTATGTAGGCTGTCGTGTCAAAAGTTGTTATGAGTCAAACGCTAAAGGCCTTAGAGAAGGAAATGCATAACATTGCTAAGCTAAAAGGCTAATTGATCAAGGTAAGGAACAATCTGACATCATTGCAGAAGGATCACGAGGATAACCTTAAGGAGGTGAAAGAGGGGGTAAACTTGCTGAGCTTGAAGCAAGTGGTGTGGAATTCTTTTGAAGCCAAAGTGGCTAAACTAATTAGTCAGGATTTAAAGAGGGTTGTTGAGTTGGAAGAGATGGCGTGGAAGAACACCGAGCTTGAAAAACAAGTCAACGGGCCTGGTCACTAAGGAGATGATTGGGACGTGGATTTATGATAGCTAAAATTTAAATGATCCTAGTAAGTGGACTAGTTATCAAACAGTAAAAAGACATCATTCCCACAAGGATTTAATAAAATAAGTACTAAAACTATAGTCAACTTATGATTACTTGGGTAATTGAATGTAAGAGAATAATTAAACTATGAAAATTTAAAATAAATAAACTACAAAAATTTAAAGACTAAAAGCAAATAAAAGGGCCAAAATAAACAATTAAAGTTGTAACAATCAAATTTAACGAGCTAAGACTATTCATCCACCTAGCCACTCTAATAGATTTCAATTTATTAAATTCAATCAAGATAATTTGTTATTTTTCATAAGCTTAGATTTTTCCTAAAATCTCTTAATATTCCCTCCCAAGATATATTAATCCTACTTTTATCAAGTAACCCTTAGATTAGAAAGCACATTAAAACTCTATGAAAAACCTATAAAATTAGATGAATAATGTATTTATATCCTTATATACGATTCAATTTATGCCATGAATTATTTGATCAATTATGCAAAATCCTTTTCCAATTCATTCACATAAAATAAATTAATCAAGAGGTGGCCAAGCTCTCAATAACATTAAACACAATAATTCATGGACAATATGAAAATAAATATATCTTGATTAAATAAAATAAAATCAATCCATTATTGTGATAAGGCTTTTCATAGCCTTAGCTATAAGAAAATCAGCTCATTAATAAGAAAAGACAACTAAAAAGAAGAAGAAGAAGAAATAGACTCATAAGTTCATGATAGAAAAGGAGAGATTGCATTCAATTGAGGTTGGTTGCCCTTTTCCTTTATTCTTCACGTCTTCTCCCTTTCTGTAGAAGAAAAGAGACTCATATTTATAGCAAGAAAATCTATCTCAAAAATCTTTCTAAAATCCCTAGAGGAATTGGCTTCCTAATTGATTTTGGATAATATCAAAAAAATATATATATTTAGAGCAAATCTCCTACATCAAATCTCTTAAACAATATAGGATTTCTTACAAAAATCAAGTAGGAAAGTAGCTCATTGTTCTTCTAAATTCATCAATCTCATATTGGCAAGCTGTGTCTACACCTTATCATAATTGCATAAACTGTACTTTACCTTTTTTTGCCCCAAAATTGAAGAATCTTGCAAATTAATGTCTAATCCCCCCTTTTTAACCCTAATGCACCTAAAATATCATATTTAAATTTCTTAAATATAAAATTCAATTAAAATAAAAAATTAAGCATAATATAGAGAAAAACTGCCACAATTAAAATATGCATTTTTATGTCTTATCAATTAGTTATAATGCTAAGATAAGGCATGTAACATCCCTATCCACATTCATTGGCATTTAACATATTCATTGCATAAATGATATGGAATCCCACATGAACATATGCATTGGATAAATGGTCATTTAGACATGTGAATTGGATAAGCACGACGATGACACTTGCACCATTGCATTTAGGACATTGAACATATATGAAATGTTTGTATAATTGCATGGAAAATTATCTTATGTTGTGTGCATGTTATATTATCATAAATAATGGTATTTTAGAGCTTATTTTAAAGTATAAGGAGCATCTAGGAATTAAGAGATGGATAGAGGTGTTTAAGGAGTGAAGAAGAGGGACTGAAAGAGGAAAGTGAACTTCCAACCAATAATAATACAACACCGTGATTTTGTCTTGTTACAATAGGTTTACAAGTGGAATTTTTGACCCTTTAGGATCAAAATATAGAGCTTAGACATGAGGTGTAGCAGAAGAGAGGGAGAGAGCTAAGGAAGAAAGAAAGGAAAGAAGAATAAGAGGAAGAAGAAGAAGAAGGAGGAGACGGGGAAGAGTGAGCTGCCTAAGGAGGAAGCCTAAGGTTTTTTTGGTTTTGGGTTAATAGGTAAGTTAATTTATCTTCTTCTCAAATGGAATTAACCCCTCATGACATGTTAATCATGCATGGTTAATGATAATTATGGAGTATTTGAGGTAGAACTCTTGGATGGAATTTGAAATTCAAAAGAACAAGAGCTGATTGTGTTGATTTTGTTATTAGAGAAGAATTTTGTAGCCACGATTTCATAACCCTAGAAGAGGAATCAGAGAAAGTACAAAATATAAATGTTGTAGCTTTATCCCTCATATAAATGCATATAAAATAGTTTTGCTTGATTTGGTGTGTGTGAGGAGTTATGGCTCCTTCATTAGGGCTGGTTCATAACCAACTAAAATCACCTCAGTCTTTCTGCTTTCTTATATTTTGATGGCCATAGGTTCTGATTTTGACAATGTGTGAAACATAAAATTTGTAGGTTTATATCCCTTCGAAACACTTGTAAGGAATTTTTGATTGATTCATTGTGTGGAAGGAGATATGGCTCATTGATTGCGACTGACCCATTACCTGGATGATACCTCACTTATTTTTTAATTCTATTTTCCAAGGATTTGATAGCCATAGATTAGGAATTTGGTGATGTGTTAAATTTGAAAATTATATATTTATTTATTATATACATAACTATAAAATGTTGTTGCCAAATTTTTTATGGTTGTTGAGATATTGCCCTTTCATTATGACTGATTATCACCATGTTGAAAATCTGCTCACCCTGAGATTGGTCATTTGTTTTGGTGATTTTACAGACTAAATTAGAGAATGAGTAAAACATGAACAATATTTCTTTATGTGTTAAGTAAATTTTGGTAAATTAGTTATGCAATTTGATTTGTACAATTTGAGATATACCCAAGAATGTTAGACCTACTCAAACTGAGATGACATTCAAACAAAGCAATTCAAAGATTCACCCCATTTTCTATGTGTTTTATATTAGCCTAGAATTTGAATATGTTGTATCATTATGTGTCTAGTTTATTTGAAAAAAAGAATCAAGTCATTTGGATAAGTATATCTAGAATTATTACTATGAGAGTGTAGCAAGCTTAGGCTGCCATATAAGGAAAAACATGCACAAACAGTAGGTCCACTTGCATAGATCATGCCTTAGGTACATACCAAGCATTCATAATCATTTTGGAATACTTATCACCATGTATGTATCAAATTTTAGGATCTCAACACTTTGAAGAAGCCCTAGAGAGAGAACTAAACCTACCGTAAATGTTGGTCACATCAAAAGGTGAGTAAAAACGATAATTAGATTTTAGTGTGTATGTGTGATAATTTTATGATGTGATTATATCCTATTATATGTATATGTGATTGAATTGTTGCCTTTTACATATGAATTTATGTCAAGCAAGATTTATATTATCTTAATGATTACTTGGTATACCATTGTTATGAACACTTGCATATGGAACTAAAAGGTTGTTGTGACTGGCTTGTCAAACACTTGCAAATCATGTGGAAGATGGACCAATAGGTCCCATTGGAACATGTTATTAATCACATGGAAGTTGGACCAATAGGTCTCATTGGCACATGTTATTGATTAAATGGTTCACTTGTTAAATGTTGGGCAATAAAATCAAATGTCACTTGAGTCACATGAATTCCCGAGAGCAGTGTTTGCCTTGCATGGTCATGACAAAAATTAATCTATTGCACTTGCACTTACATAGTCAAATGCTATACTTGTAATGTATTCTGATGATATTTAATTGTTAGCTGTGACATACAAATCTTATTATTGTTTTTATTCATTGAGTCACGACTCACTAAATCACAATTTTTTTTAGATATTGAAGCATAAGATTGGATATTTTGGTGCTTAGAGTTTTACATCGAGATATATGAACCACATGTCATCAGTTGAATTCTAACTCCCTCTCTCCTTGTGTCATGTACATACATTTAGATAGGCACCAATTTATAGTCATTAGACTTGAAATTAGTTAACATATATGTACATTAAGTGCATGTTGGATTGTGTGTGTATGATGAATAAAACCTTTATGCATATGTATTATGGACATGAATGCTATGAGTTTTGTAAATGAAAATGGTCGTTACAATTTTTGATATCAGAGCAGGGATAAGTTCCTTAGGGACATACATATGAACATGCATGACATTTGCACTATTATGCATTATCATATGACATAGTCTTATATGCCTATAGGGCATTAACAGAGGGAAGTCATGGTAGTACCCATGGCTCACCTTGGAGAGAGGAGTTAGACGATTTGCATTCCATATAAGCATCATGCCAACCATTAAGAGATCAACCTACTGATAGAGTGAGATCTCCTACACATTCTCATGCACAAGACATATCTCATAGCCAACCACAACATAAAATTGGTGAACCAACAATGCAGGGTCCAAAAATTCAAAGAAAGAGAAGGTATGATAAATTAAGAAAACAGGGTGCAGTTGACTTCAGTGGTACCACAAATTCATTAGTGGAAGATACATGGCTAAAAAGAACACAAAGAGTTTTGAACTTGATGAAATGTACACAGGAAGAAAAGTTTGATTATGCGGTGTCACTATTATAGGGGGATGCATATGATTGGTGTGAAACCATTCCAGGGAGTGATGCCCAACCTTCAGTGCTTACATGGGATGATTTTCTTCATGAGTTTAATAACAATTACAAGCCACAAGTGTATAAAGATGATAAAAGAAGAGAGTTTTTGAACCTAAAGCAAGGACAGATGACTATAGCTAAATATGAGGTAAAATTTAATCAATTATCTCATTATGCATCCTTTATGGTAGCTACTGATAAAGATAAATGTCTAAAATTTGAAGAGGGACTAAGATATGAGATCAGAAGTTAGATCACAGTTGTCAATCTTGAAAGTTATATCAAACTAAAAGCTGCTGCAATCAGGGTGGAAAGATTAGAAAAGGAAAAGATGAAGCAACGAGTAAAAAGAAGGCCTATTGAGTTTATGGTAGATTTTAACAGAAAGAAAGGTAAACGTGGATATTATATGCCATCACAGTCCAATGCTAAGGGTGGTTACTTTAGCTATAGAGGTAGAGGATTAGGACTTTCATCTTATGCAGGCAGAGGTCAAGGTCAGTTATGCAACAATGACCCTTATGTGTACATTGTGGCAGACAACATATAGGTGAATGTAGAAAATTGATTGGGGGGTGCTACTTTTGTGGGTCTCTTGATCATATGCTTAGAGATTGTCCTAAAAAATCTAGAGTGTCAGAGAGAGGTAGAGGCAGTGCTATATCAGAGCCCATAGTTGAAGTTTCAAAGGCAAGTGGAGTTGGAGTATCATTTGGTAAAGGCAGAAGCAAAGGTAGAACAACCACAATTGGCCAATGTATGAGCAAATTAGAAGGTCAGAGTTCTAGACCACAGGCTAGAGTATTTGAAATGACTAGGCAAGAAGCTGTTGCTGCTCCAGAAGTAATCATTGGTACTTTTTCTCCATGGTTTATAAGTCAATGCATTAATTGTTCATGGCTCCATACATTCATTCATTTCATTGAACATGGCATCACAATTATGTAGTAAGCATCAACCTTTAGGTTTTATCTATGTGTTAGTACTCCTTTGAGAGATGTGATGATTATGGATAAGGTATGTGGTGATTGTGTGATTCACATTGATGACATTAAATTGAATGTTGATCTAGTACTATTGCCACTACCTAAATTTGATGTGATAATAGGTATGGATTGGTTATCCAAATATCATGCAATAGTAAATTGTTTTACTAAGGAAGTTGTTCTGGAATCTCCAAATCATACAAGGTTTTGTTTTAAGGGGAAAGGCAAATTGTACCTGTATGTCTAGTTTCTGTTATTAAGGCTTTTCACATGATTAAAAGTGGTTGTAAGGCTTATTTGGCACATATGGTAGACACAAGGTTAACAAATGAATTACTTGAGAATATTTTCATGGTGAATGAGTTTCTAAATGTGCTCCCAGCTGACTTACCTAGTTTGCCACCTGATAGGGAGATAGAATTCACATTTGAGTTAGTTTTAGGAATTGCACTGATATTCATACCACCTTATAAGATGGCTCCAGCTGAGTTGAGAGAATTAAAGACCCAATTGCAGGAACTACTTTAAAAGGGATTCATCAAACCTAGTGAGTCACCATGGGGTGCTCTAGTATTATTTGTTAAAAAGAAAGATGGGACAATAAGGATGTGTAATGATTACATACAGTTAAATCGGGTCACTGTGAAGAACAAGTATCCTTTACCAATGATAGATGATCTGTTTGAATAGTTACAAGAAGCATGGGTGTTTTCTAAAATTGACCTAAAATCAAGAGATTATCAGCTTAAAATTTCAAACTCAAATGTACCGATGACAACTTTTTGAACCAAGTATGGGCATTATTTTGGTGATGCCATTTGGTTTGACTAATGCACCAGCAATGTTTATGGCTCTTATGAACAAAGTGTTCCAATGTTACTTAGACAAATTTGTAATTATGTTCATTGATGACATACTAGTGTATTCAAGGAGCAGAGAGGAGCATGAACAACATTTAAGGATTGTATTGCAAATTTTGAGAGAAAACATTTATTTGCTAAATTAAACAAGTGCGAGTTTTGGATTGACCATGTGGTATTTTTAGGACATATAATTTTTGAAAAGGGCATAAAGGTGGACCCAAACAAAATTGAAGCAATAGTAAATGGGAAACCCTAAAGAATGTTGCAGATGTCCAAAGTTTCTTAGGACTAGCTGGGTATTATTGCCAATTTATTGAGGAGTTTTCACTTATAGTTGCTTCTTTGACTAAGTTACTTCAGAAAAATGTAACATTTCAGTGGTTTAAAGCATGTTAGGAGAGTTTTGATGAATCAAAAGATAGAATGACATCAACTCCAGTGTTAGCCGTTCCTATTGGTAATGGAGGATTTATAGTATATAGTGATGCCTCTCATCAAGATTTGGGATGTATTCTAATGTAGCATGGTAAGGTAATTGCATATGTATCTAGATAATTGAAACCTTATGAATTATCTTATCCAGTACATGACCTAGAACTTGCTGCCATTGTGTTTACTTTGAAAATATGGAGACATTACTTATACGGAGAAACTTTTCAGATATTTACAAATCATAAGAGCTTGAAGTATTTGATGAGTTAAAAAGAATTAAACATGAGACATAGGCGGTGGTTAGAACTGCTAAAGGATTATGGTTGTACCATTGAGTATCACCTAAGGAAGGTAAATGTGGTTGCTGATGCTTTAAGTAGGAAATCAAGAAGCGGTGTAGCTCATTTACAGGTATTTCCATTGTCTTATTTAGTTCAATTATGAGCTATGAATATGGAACTAAACATATAAAAGAATGGGGTATTGATTGCTACTTTTCAAGTGAGACCAATGTTACATAGTAGATTTAAAGAACCACAGGGCAAGGATCTAAAGTTACATAGAATGAATGAAATGGTAAAACATGGGACACATGGAGATTTTAATATTCGAAATGATGCATTGATGTTGGATTCTCGAATTTGTGCGCCTAACATTGATAACTTGCAAAGAGAAATCCTAGAAGAAGCACATAATACTCCACATGCTATGCATCCAGGAATGATGAAGATGTATAATACCTTATTTTTGGTGGCCTAAAATGAAGAAGGATATAACAACCTATGTTTCAACATATTTGACTTCTTAGCAGATCAAAACGAAACATCAAGCACCAGATGGAAAATTAAAACCATTAATGATTCCAGTATGGAAATGGGAAAGAATAACATGGACTTTGTATATGGGTTACTAAGGACTTTGAAGAAGATTGATGTTATATGGGTGATCATTGATAGACTAACTAAGTCAGCTCACTTTTTGCCTATTCGATGGGATAGTTAACTTAAGCACTAAGCTAAGACATATGTGGATGAAATTGTCAGATTACATGGTGTTCCAGTGTCCATTGTATCAGATAGAGATCCATGATTTACATCTCGATTTTGGGTTAGTTTGCAACAAGCTTTAGGTACCAAGTTGAGTTTTAGAACCGCTTTTCATCCTTAGACATATGGGCATCAAAAAGGATAATTCAGACACTTAAAGACATGCTTTAAGCTTGTGTGATAGAGTTTAAAGGTGCATGGGATAAATATATTGCCTTGATTAAATTTGTGTATAATAATCATTATCATAGCAATATACAAATGGCACCATATGAAGCACTATATGGAAGAAAATGTCGAAGTCCTATCTATTGGGATAAAGAAGGGATGCATGTTTTATAAGGGCCAAAATTAATGCAAGGCATAATGGACAAGGTGAAGGTAATCAAGAGCAAACTTAAAGCAACACAAGACAGGCAAAAGAGCTATGTAGACCAACACATAAGATAAATGGAATATGAGGTAGGAGACAAAGTGTTCCTTCAAGTTTCACTATGGAAAGGAATAATTCAATTTGGCAAGAAGGGGAAACTAAGTTCTCGATACATAGGACCATATAAGATCTTAGAAAGAATCAGTCCATTGGCTTATAGGCTAGCACTACTACTAGAGATGGCTCAGATTCATGATGTATTCCATGTGAGTATGCTCAGAAAGTATCAGTTTGATCCTACACATTTACTTAGGGATCCAGTGATAACAATTACAAATGATGCAAGTTACATTAAAGAACCAGTTGAAATCATCGGTTATAAGACAAAACAGATACAAAATTGAGAAATCCCTTTAGTTAAGGTGTTATAGAGAAACCACTCACAAGAAGAGGCTACATAGGAAACCAAAGAGAACATGAAATGACAATATCCACATTTGTTTACAAGTATTGAATTTCGAGGACGAAATTCTTTACAATAGGAGAAGAAATGCAACATCCCTACCCACATTCATTGGCATTATCATATGAACATATTCATTGCATAAATAATATGAAATGCCACATGAACATATGCATTAGATAAATGGTCATTTAGACATGTGAATTGGATAAGCACGACAATGACACTTACACCATTTCATTTGGGACACTTAAACATGTATGAAATGTTTGCATAGTTGCATGAAAAATTATCTTATGTTGTGTGCATGTTATATTATCATAAATAATGGTGTTTTAGAGTTTATTTTAAAGCGTAAGGAGCATCTAAGAATTAAGAGATGGATGAAGGTGTTTAAGAAGTGAAAAAGAGGGACTAAAAGAGGAAAGTGAACTTCCAACCAATAGGAATGCAACACCATGATTTTGTCTTATTATAATAGGTTTACAAGTGGTATTTTTGACCCTTTAGGATTAGAATACAAAGCTTAGATGTGACGTATAGTAGAAGAAAGAGAGAGAGCTAAGGAAGAAAGAAAGGAAAGAAGAAGAAGAAGAAGAAGAAGAAGAAGAAGAAGAAGAAGGAGAGGGAGAAGAGTGAGCTGCCAAAGGAGGAAGCCTAAGGTTTTTTGGTTCTGGGCCAATAGGTAAGTTAATTTATCTTCTTCTCAAATGAAATGAACCCTTCATGACATGTTAATCATGCATGGTTAGTGAGAATTATGGAGTATTTGAGGTAGAACTCTTGGATGGAATTTGAAATTCAAAAGAATAAGAGTTGATTGTATTGATTTTATTGTTAGAGAAGAATTTTATACCCATGATTTCATAACACTAGAATAGGAACCAGAAAAAGTACAAAATATAAAATTATAGCTTTATCGCTCATCTAAATGAATATGAAAATTTTTTTCTTGATTTGGTGTGTGTGAGGAGTTATGGCTCCTTCATTAGGGATGGTTCACAACTAACTGAAATCACCTCAGTCTTTCTGTTTTCTTATATTTTGATGGCCTTAGGTTCTAATTTTGACAAAGTGTAAAACATAAAATTTTTAGTGTTATATCACCTATAAACAACTGTGAAGCAGTTTGAATTGATTCATTGTGTGGAAAGAGATATGGCTCATTGATTGTGATTGACCCTGTACCCGGATGAAACCATACCTGTCTTTTAATTCTATTTTTCAAGAATTTGATAGCCATAGATTAGGAATTTGGTTGATGTGTTAAACTTGAAAGTTGTATATTTCTATATTATCTACATGAATATAAAATATTTTTGCCAAATTTTGCATGGTTGTTGAGATATTACCCTTTCATTATGACAGATTATCACCATGTTGAAAATCTGCTCACCCTAAGATTGGTCATTTGTTTTGGTGATTTTATAGACTGAATTAGACAATGGGTAAAATAAGAACAATGTTCCTTTATGTGTTGAGTAACTTTTGGTAAATGAGTTATGCAATTTGATTTGTAAAATTTGAGATATACCCATGAATGTAAGACCTACTCAAACTAAGATGACATTGAAATAGAGGAAAATTCAAAAATTCACCTCATTTTCTGTGTGCCTTATATTGGCATGGAATTTAAATATGTTATATCATTATGTGTCTAGTTTTTTGAAAAAAAGAATTAAGTCATTTGGATAAGTATATCTAGAATTATTGCTATGAGAATGTAACAAGCTCAAGCTGCCATATAAGGAAAAAATGCATAAACCCTAGGTCCACTTGCATGGATCATGCTATAGGTGCATACCAAGTATTCATAATCATTTTGGCATATTTATAATAATGTATGTATCAAATTTTAGGATCTCAACACTTTGAGGAGGCCCTAGAGAGAGAACCAAACCTACCGTAAAGGTTGGTTACATCAAAAGGTGAATAAAAACAATAATTAGATTCTAATGTGTATGTGTGATAATTTTATGATGTGATTATGTCCTATTACATGCATATGTGAATGAATTGTTACCTTCTACATATGAATACGTGTCAAGCAAGAATTATATTGTCTTAATGATTACTTGGTATACCATTGTTATGGACACTTGTATATGGAACTAAAAGGATGTTGTGACTGGCTTGTCAAACACTTGCAAATCACGTGAAAGATGGACCAATAGGTCCCATTGGCACATGTTATTAATCACGTCGAAGTTGGACCACCCATAGGTGCATGTTATTGATAAAATGGTTCACTTATTAACTGTTGTCCAATAAAATCAAATGTCACTTGAGTCACATGAATTCTCGGGAGCAGTGTTTGCCTTGCATGGTCACGACAAAAATTAATCTATTGTACTTGTACTTGCATAGTCAAATGTTATACTTGTAATGTATCCTAATGATATTTTATTGTTGGCTGTGACATAAGAATCTGATTATTGTTTTTATTCATTGAGTCGCGACTCACTAAATTGCAAATTTTTTCAGATATTGAAGCATAAGATTATACATTTTGGTGCTTAGAGTTTTGCATTAAGACATATGGACCACAGGTCGTTGGCTGAATTCCAACTCTCTCTCTCTCCTTGTGTCATGTACATATATCTAGATAGGAACTAGTTTGTAGTCACTAGCCTTGAAATTAGTTAACATATATGTACATTAAAAACATGTTGGATTATATGTGTATGATGAATAAAACCTTTATGCATATGTATTTTGGACATGAATGCTATGTGTTTTGTAAATGAAAATGGTCGTTACAAGGCATGAACTGGCGAAGGCATATCCTGAGCTGGACTTTAACTATGCGACAAACATCATGTCAGGCAGGAATAAGGAGGAGAAAAGAGATGAAGAAGAAAAAGAAGATGGAGGGGAATAAGAGAGTAATAATGAGGATGAGGCAATAGACTAGTTGTAGGAACAACTATAACCCTTAGCCCTTCCTTTAATTTCCTTGTAAAATTTTTCTTAAGAATTGAAATTTATTTTTTCCCATACTTATGTTATTTTGTCTCATGTACTTGTACTTTTGAGCAATCGAACATTTAATATCAAACCTAACATAATTGTGTAAATTTTTAACCTAGCCTTTATACTTATGAAAATTTTAATAATGATTTGATCATTAAAATGTTGATCCTAAAATCAAAAAGAGGTAGTAATAGAAAGACTGAGCTAAACACTTAGAGTAATTTGTAATGAACTGAACAGTTATACTTAGAGAGATTTTAATAATATAATTATCATCAATCCCTTAAAAAGAAGCAATTAGAAATATTAAGCCTAATACCCAAATTATTGTTGGGGTATCAAGTTAGCCTAGCTAAGAGGAAAGGAATTAAGGCATTTCTTAGCCCTAGGTTCGGCTTAGCCATGCATGATGTATGAAGCTTGCAAGATCAATACATGTTATCAAAGGGACTCTTAGGGCAAGATAAGGCCCTTATTATGGCATACTATGTTCCTTAGATGGGTACAAACCATTGTGGTAGAAAGAAGATAAACAACTTATGTTTAAGAAGAAGGTGGAAACCCCTTTTTATTAAAATTATTACAAGGCTAAGATGGAGCTTGAGTCTATTTACAATAAAAAAAATAGTTCTTAAGTATATTTACAGTAAAAAAATAGTTAAGTCTATTTTAGACAAAATACTTCTTAAAAGCATCCACATTCCATGTTTAGGATATAGGCTTGCCATCCATTCATCTCAAATTCATAAATGGTTGCTTCTAGCACTTCAGCCACTATAAAGGGTCCATCGCAGTTAGCGCTGAGTTTGCCAATGCCTGCTTCCCTTTAAGTTGCATAAACTCTTATAAAGATTGGATTCCTTATTGTAAAGGATTAGTGCTTTACTCATATATTATAGTCGAGCTACCTTTTATTTGCATGCAATGGCTTAAATTGTAACATTTTCTCTTTTATCAGTCAAGAGATATAAATTAGGTGTAGCTCCGTGTCATTGCATTCAAGATCATGGTGAAGCACTTAATAGAAGGGAGGCCAATCTCAATAGGAATGATTGCTTCTATGCCATATACTAAAAAGAAAAGTGGCTAGCCTCGATCTTTAAGGTTATGTGAAAAGCTTAGAGGATGTGATTGAGTTGATCTATATAAATTCCTCTAAGTCTTCCAATCTATTCTTGAGTCCTTGTAAGATGGTCCAATTGGTGACTACACCTAGCCCATTTATATGAGAGTGAGTCACTGAGGTAAACCTAAGGTTGATGTCTAGGTCAACATAGTAGGTTCTAAACTATTCAGTATCAAACTACTTGCCATTATCTATAATTAACACCTTTAGAATGTCAAATTGATAGACCATATTTTTTCTTGAAGAAGTCTAGTATTTTGGCTAGGATGTTGGTAGCGATAGCATTACTTTAGGCCATTCAGAGCAGTGATTTATGGCCATAATCACAAGCTTCATTTGGCCTAGTACTTATAGGGAAAGGCTGAGGATGTCTATGCCCCTAATGAGAGAAAGGCTAGGTCAAGTAATTACGCTATTGATTGGTCATCTACTATTGAAGAATCACGATGTGCCTTTAGCAAACATCACAATTTTATACAAGGTCTATGGTGTCTTTAGTTATGGAAGGTTAGAAATTGCCTGATAAGATAACTTTTCGAGCCAAGGCAATGGCTGCTTCATGGGCTCCATAATGCTTTTATGTATCTCTCTGAGTATATAGTTTCCATCCTCTAAAGAGACATATCTGAGCTAAGGCTAGTTGTAAGATTGTATGTATTAGACCTTATCTTTTTTAGAGGAGCTAGTAACCTTGTTAATGATAGCTCGCTTTATTTAGATTAGAAGGAAGCTGCCTATACTTCAAATATTTGATAAAGGGACTCATCTGGTTATCTTCTTTAGTTATGACTGCTATGTGCATTTGCTAGAGGGTGTTAGGCTCTTCTCATTCTTCTATTAAGACCCTTTTAAGCAAATTAGTCTCGGGGGGCAATGAGTTAGGCTAGAGATTCTACTTGCCAATTGTCGATACAGGAGATTTTTTTTTTAACTTATAGTTGTTTCCTTTGATCTCTAGACTAGCCAAGATTGGTGATTGGTGTGCTTGACATATTTGAGCATGCTAAGGTCTTTAATGGTATTCTATCCAAGTAGTTGTTAGACTACCAATAGCGAGCCACTACAAATAGAGAGGTTTTTAGCTCAAACCTTCTGGGCTAACTGTAGTTTAGTGATCAGATCTTCGTATTATACAACATTGTTAGTGGCTTGAAATTTTAATCTCATGGTGTATTTTAAAATGACTCAATTTGGTCCTTATAAGATTATCTTAGCTCCCTCATGAGCTAGAGGCACCATTAATGTATAGCTTCCACTCTTCCTTAGTAGGGATGACTTCTTACTTCTAATTAATCTCTGTCAATTTTGCTATAAATTTTTGCTAAGACTTGAGCATTCATTACCTATCTTGGATCAAATATGATGTTGAACTCCTAGAGTCTAACTACTCATTTAGCTATGCCCCTCGAAGTCTTAGCCTTTAGTAGTGTCTTAGGAGTGGCTAATCCATATGGATGATAATGGTGTGTGCTTGAAAGTAGTGCTTGAGCTTGGTTGATGAGTTAACTAGAGTGTATGTTAGCTTTTTTAATAGTGGATTGTTGAGTTTAACCATTTTCAGTACCTTATTGACATAGTACATTGGCATTTGTTTTCTATCTTTTTCTCTCACAAGCACTGAAACTATTATCTCCTTGATGGTTGCCAAATACATTAAGAGTGGCTTATCTTATTAAGGGTTAGCAAGCGGTGAACTAAGGAAAACTTTTAACTCTTCAAATGCTTTTTGTCATTCATTGTTCCACTAGAATTTTTAAGGTTTCTTAACATTTTGAAGAATAGTAAGTAGTATAAAACATATGATGATATGAACCTCCTCAAGGCTGTAACCCTCCCATTGAGCTTATATAATTCATTAATGATTCTAAGGGATTTCATATCAAGGATTGCTTAAATCTTCTTTGGGTTGGCTTCTATCCCCCTTTGTAAGATCATAAACTTTAAGAACTTTCCTACTCAGACACTAAAGGTGCACTTCTTAGGGTTGAGCTTTGTGTTGTATTGATTAAAGATTGCTAAAGCTTCTATAAGGTTTCTAGTATGGTCTTTGGCTTGGTAGCTCTTAACTATCATGTCATTAATATCAACTTGAATCATTTTGCCAATTTTGTCTTTAAACATGTGATTAATAAATCTTTGATAAGTGTCCCCTACATTCTTAAGGTTGAATGACATTACTTGATAGCAGTAAGTCCCTTTGTGTGTGATAAAACTAGTCTTTTCTTCACCAAGAATGAACATTTTGATCTAGCGGTAGCTAATTGAGGTATTAATAAAGTTATAAAACTCGTATCCAGTAGTAGATTCTACCGTAAAATCTATATTGAGTAAGGGGTAGTTGTCTTTGAAGCAAGCCTTGTTTAGATCATTAAAGTCAACAAACATTATCTATTTTTTATTTGCCTTTTTTTTACTAGCACTACATTCATGAACCACTCTAGGTACTACACTTCTTGAAAGAAGCTTGCATGAAGCATCTTATAAACTTTCTCGACTATGGCTTTTTGACATTCGAGGGCATTATTTCTTTGCTTCTACTTGAAAGGCTTGAACTAGCTATCCAAGCTAAGCTTTTGGGTTATGACTGAAGGATTTATCTTGATAACATTCAATAAGGACCATGTGAGTGTCTTCAGATTGTCTATCAAGGTCGAGCTAATGCCTTTTTCCACTAGTTTAGTTAGCTCCATTTTAGCTCTAAAGGTTCACCTTTCTTTAACAAATAAGGGTTTTAATTTCTCTTTTCGCTCAATCTGTTAGGGACATTGTTTGGAGAGAAATCTAGATGCATGATGGAGATGGCGTGATTTACTTCCTTAAGGATGTTCATGTAGATCTCTCTAGCCACTTTTTCTCTACCTTTGACTATTACCATATTATGAGAGCCATTGATTTTCATAGTTATGCTCAAACTAGTGGAATCGTGCTTATGACTCCTACCTTTGATTGATCAATAAGGGATTAAGAGAATGGGGGTCATATGTTAATGATGGACTAGGTTGGTCAAACCTAAATCAAAACTCTCTTTTGGTCTTGACAATACAGATTAAAAGGTTTTAACATTAATTCTAAGTGTTGTTCATATAAATATTAAGTCAGAATCTCATTAGAAGTTGAATAGAGTTGCTTAGAAGTGAAATGCTCCAAGTATCAAAATCTGCCGTTTAAGTAGTGACCAAGACTTGAGGGTCATGACTGCTACTTTAGAAAAATCCTCAATCAAATTGAACAGTCTAGTTCATGGTGCTAATAGGGCAAGGATTTCAATCACTATATTTAAATGAATTAAGAAGACTCCAACAACCAACCAATTGACCAATCAGGACAAACCATGTGTTAAGGAGCCATTTGAAGTTTTGAAAGTGGCGAGGGCAAAAATTTTGTAATAACTATGACTCAATTAAATTGGATATTCAAAGTCTCCAATGTATATTATAGTGAGGGTGTAGCATCCACTTTGTCAGTGCTACTTTATGTAGCAATCACAATCAGAGTTCTCAATCGCGACATATGAATCCATTAGAATGTAGCAATGACTAGTTTCTTGATAAACCAATGATAGATTGTCACATGTAACTAGCCATTAGACACATTTGAAGATCAAAATAGAGGAAAGGCTAAATCCAAAGTGAAATGCTTTTCATGATCGTGACAACCCTATCTCGATCATAACTTGCCTCTAACAAGCATTTAATATAAGATTTTGCCACCAAATTTGGAGATTTAGAGATAGTTTCATATTTAATGGCAATTTGGTGGTTGAAACTTATAAATACTCCACCAAATGGCTTTAGATGCAAGGGAATAACAATTGATTATCAATAAACTCTTATAAATTTAATTCTCAACTCTATACTTATAATGAGTTGTAAAGGGTATGTGTGGGCCATTAAATACTATTGGGACTGGATTTTAGAGTGATCCTTAGTGTGAAAAACTCTTGTTTAGGTTTGGTGTGAGCCTTGTAAAAATACATATAAAAGGTTATGTGTTAGACTTAGAAAACACATTGTGTAAGTTAGGTGTGAGCTTGCAAAACACTATTGAGTGATATTGAAACACCTAAATAAAGAGTTGTGGGGTGGACTTAGGATTTGTTAACATTTAAACCATTATAAATTCTTTGTTTCCATTGTTCTCCTACTTTTTTCTAACCTTGCATTATTCATTAACCCTCAAAATTTAAATTTCCCTCCCACCAATTTAACTCCCATTCTTGGTGCATAAGGGCCAATGGTATGATATCAAAGCTTTGTCTCAAATCGAGCCTTAATTACTTGAGAAAAGATCAATGACATAAGAAAGAATTCATTCTTACCTTAAACCATTCTTTAATGGATATGGCTATAGTCATTAGAAGTATAGAATGGAAATGTAACTTGATAGTGATGTAGTGGATATATGGGATGTTGTTTCAATGAAGTGGAAGCCACCTACTAGAGTGGTGGACAGTAGTGAAGAATTGCTTCCAAAAGAAGAATCGATTGAAGCTCAAAGGAAGACAAATGGAAAGAACAAAAGGGCAGTAGTAATCTTTCTAAGTTCCATATCAAAAGAAGAAATTAGTAGAGTTCAACATTGTCAAACTGCACATGCAATATGGAAAGCTCTAGAGAACTACCATAAAGGCATAAAACTTGCAAAGTCAAGTAGATTAGGGATATATGTGACTGAATGGAAGCTTTTCACAATGAAGGATAATGAATCTATCACTGTTATGACTAATAGACTCCTTGCCTTTATAAACAACATGAAAAAGTATGGAGGAATTCTCACCAACCATGAGGTAAACACTAAAATCCTCACGATGCTTCCTTTGGAGAAGTTTGAGGCAAGGATGTGTAACATACAATAGTCCAATCAAGAGATTGAAAAAGTGCCAATAATGTTCTTATTGGCAAACTTCTTATTCATGAGATGGAGAAAAGAAGAATGAAGAGGATAAGTGCTTAAGCAGAAAAAGGAGAAAAGATGATGCTCACTTTGAAGTCCTCTAGTAAAGACAAAGAGGTAAAAGAATGCTTTAGTGAAAATGGTGAAAGTGATAAAGAGGAAGAAGAACTTGCCATGCTATCGAAGAGGTCCAAAGAGCTCATAAAAAGAAGAAAGAAAAGATGGAACCTCAAGAGGACATCTCTTAACTTCAAAGGGAAGAAGAATGATGTGACTTGCTTTGAATATGGGAAACATGGTCACATAAAATTAAAATGTCCCAAGCAAAAGAAAAAAAAAAAAGAAATGGGTCAATGAAAAGCAAAAGAACTTTAAAGCAACATGAGGTGATGAATCAAGTGAAAAAGAGAAAGATGAAAAGGTTGCCAATTTTTTGCTTCATGGCTTAAAAGGACTCCTCTAATGAGGTAAGTACTTCATCTCATTCTTGTGATGATTTTGATGCATATAAGGATGAAGATAAGGATGATGAGCTTCTTAAAGCCACATCATTGGGATGTGATAAGTATAATTCAAAAATAAAGGTTTACAAGAAAAATATTCTAAACTTGTCAATGAATTTAAATGTTTAAACAATCTTGTAAATGGTTGAGGATGTCAAATGAAGAACTCAAGAAATCTTTAGAAGATCTCTTCAAAACTTCATCCTCTTTGGACTCCTTAAGAAAATAAAATGATTCTTTAAAAGGAGAAGTTATTGAGTTGAGATATTCCATCTCAAAATTTCATAAAGGGAAAAAAGCCTTAGTTACACTCATTGTATCTTGAAGGTCACCCCTTACGAAACAGGGGCTTAGTTTTAATTAGGCTTCATCATCAACTTCCTCTACTCCCACATTCATTATAGTTTTTACACCTCAAACCTCTGACATAAAGGTAATTAGGAAGAAAAGTGCTCCTAGCACTAAACCTCCTAAGCTTAAAGGCAAGGGAAAGATACCTTAAGGCTTAAAGGCTAAGCATCAAAGACCCAATCATGCTTTCATTTATACTAAGAGGCATGTACACAAAAACACACCTTCTACTCCTCACCATTCTACACTTGTAGGAATTCTCATGGCCAAACTATGAGAAGGCCTCCTACTCATTCTAAAGTTATTCATAAAAGAAAGACTCATAAGTCTAAACTTTAATTTCATTATACATGAAATTTAGACATATAAATGTGTTTTGTTACATTAGGAAGGCATACCTCAACCTAGAGGACCCTTCCAAGCCTAACGTCCAAGGACCCAAGTATGCTTGGGTACCTAAGCAAAGCTGAACTTATTTTATTTTATAGGAATGCTTGGAAGGCACCAAAAAGGACAATGATTGACATGTGAATAGTGGATGCTTAAAGCATATGATCAGAAATATGAAGCTATTCACATCTATTAAAGAAAAGGATTGTGGCAATGTAACATTTGGAAACAATGCCAAGGGTAAGGCAATTGACATTGGTATAATTGGTAAGAAATGTTACCCCTTTATTTACAATGTTCTCATACTTGATGGTTGAAAACATAATTGGTTGAGTGTAAGTCAATTATGTGATAAAGGTAATAAAGTCACCTTTGACTCTAGAGAATTTGAGTCACTACATTTATAGATAAGAAGGCAGTTTTTAAGGGTGAAATGAGAGGTAATACCTGTCTTATTAACTTAGACAATTTACTTAACCAATCCTTTAAGTGTCTTATGTCCATTAGCAATGATTTTTAGGTTTGGCATATAAGACTTAGACGTGCAAGTATGGAGCTTCTCCAACATATCTCTAAAAGAGAACTAGTGGAGGGTCTTCTAAAGCTTAAGTTCACCAAAGACAAGACTTGTAGACCTTGTCAAATGGGAAAGCAACACTAAGCATCTTACAAGGCTAAGAATGTTGTAAGAACATCTAAACCAATTCAACTTATTCACATGGACTTGGTTGGGCCCATTAGAAATGATAGTTTAGGTGGTAAACATTATGCATTTGTGCTTGTTGATGATTACTCAAGATTTACATAGGTTATTTTCTTAGCTCCAAAAAGTGATACTTTTGATTCTTTTAAAAGCTTTGCAAAAAGAGTTTAAAAGGAAAAGGGTTACTTTATTTCTTTTATTAGAAGTGACCACGAAAAATAATTTCAAAATAAACTTTTTGAAAATTATTATTTTGAGAATGATATTTCACATAATTTTTTTGGCTCCTAGTATACTGCAATAATATAGTGTTGTAGAGAAAATAATATATTGGTTGAGATGGTTAAGAATGTGCTCAATCTGTACTATTTACCAAATTATTTTAAGTCTGAAGCCATCAACACCTCTTGTTACATTGTAAATAGAGTCTTTAAAAGAACCATTCTAAATAAAACCTCTTATTAGTTATACAGTGGAAGAAAGCCAAAGCTTTTATATCTTAGGGTTTTTGGGTACAAATGCTACATTTTAAATACCAAGGACAACCTTACAAATTTTGCTCATAAGATTGATGTTGGTATTTTCTTAGGCTATTATATCACTAGTAAAGCCTATAGAGCTTTTAATTAAAAGTCCATAATAGTTAAAGAATCTATGAATGTTGTCTTTGATAAATCTAGCAAACTTGATCTTGGGAAAGATTCTCTTATTGATAATATTGTAGGTGACTTTGAGAAATTAGAACTCAATCATTCACCAAAGGAGAATGTGATTGAAATTGATGAGCAAGAGCCATCTCAAGAATTTGAACAAGTTTAACCCCAATAAGAGAACCAAGCTCAAGGACTTCCTAAGGGTTAGAGTTACTCTAAGGATCACCCAAAAGAGTGAATCGTTAGTGAGATATCTAAGAAAGTAAGTACTAGAGTCTAATGAAATGCATTAGATAACAATCTTGCTTTTATTTCTTAAATTGTGCCAAAATCAATTGATGATGCTCTTGATGATGAGAGTTGGGTGATTGTTATGCAAGAGGAACTTAACCAATTTAAGAGAAATAAAGTTTCGAAACTTGTTCTTAGGCCTAAAAAAATATGGTTGTTGGTTACAAGTGGGTGTTTGCGAATAAGTTTGATGAGCAAGGTTTCATCATACGAAACAAAGCTAGATTGGTTGCAAGGGATTAAAACCATGTGGAAGACATCAATTATGATTAAACATTCCCCCCCCCCCCCCCCCATTGCAATTTTAGATGCCATTAAGATTCTTTTAGCATTTGCATGTCATATGAATTTCAAACTTTTTCAAATGAAAGTCAAAAGTGCTTTCTTAGATGGTTTTATAGAGGAGGAGGTTTATGTAGAACAACCTCTAAGTTTTGAGTCTTATGATTTTCTAAACCATGTTTTCAAATGGACTAAGGCCTTGTATGATTTGAGACAAGCTCTAAAAGCTTGGTATGAAAGGCTTAGTTCGCTCCTTTTAGAAAATGATTTTAAAAAAGGCAAGATTGACACTATATTGTTTATGAAAAAGCATAATAAGGATACATTTATAATTTAAATTTATGTTGATGACAATATATTTGATGCTACTAATGAATCTATTTGTGAAGAGTTTACCAATGTATGACTAGGGAATTTGAGATAAAATGGTGGGTGAGCTCAAGTTCTTCCTTAGCCTTTAGATCAAACAAACCAAATAGGGCATCTTCATCAACCGAGCCAAGTGCACAAAGGAACTACATAAAAGGCTTAGGATGGATGGATGGATGCAAAGTAGCTAAGACACCAATGAGTGCATCAATAAAACTTAACATGGATAAATTGGCCAAGCCAATTGATGAAAAAAGTATAGAGTTATGATTGGCTTTCTCTTTTAACTTACCATATTTAGACCTCAATATCATGTTTAGTGCTTGCTTGTGTGCTAAATTTTAATCATGTCTCAAAGAATATCATTTTCATATGGTTAAGATAATTTTGAAATATTTACATGGCACATTACATTAGGATTATGGTATCATAGGAATTCATCTTTTAGTCTTCTTAGATATTCAAACATGGATTATGCCAGTAGTTTGTTGGATAAAAATAACACTTTTAGGACTTGAGAATTTATTGGTGAATGCTTATTTTTCTTAGTTTAGCAAAAAGCAAGTTTCAGTTACCTTACACATTGCCAAAGTAGAATATGTAGCGGCAAGTTGTTGTTGCACTCAAGTTCTTTAGATGAAACAATAATTCAAGGATTATGACAAAGATGTTTATCACATTCCAATCAAATGTGACAACACTAGTGCTATCAATCTTTCTAAAAATCCCATCCAACATTTAAGGAGAAAACACATTGACATTAGACATCATTTTCTTAGAGATCATGTGCAAAATGGTAATGTAGTGTTAGAATTGATTATCATTACTAACCAACTTGTGGATATTTTCACCAAACACCTTAATAAATAAAGGATGAACTTCATCAGAAGGAAACTAAGGATGCTTGATAGAAGCTCTCTAAAGTGACAATATATCTCAATGCATGCATTCATGATTGTTTGATTAATGATTATTGAGGTATTTGATGTGATTAGTGACTATATGATTGATTTGTTATGTTATTATGTCTAGATGAGTCCATTCAACTTGTAATTAAGCTTTTCAATATCTTATTACATGGATTGATCATCAAAATATCAAATTGAACACTTTGCATTTAGGCCATTAGTTAGAAATTCTAATTTAAATGCATTTTTTGCAATTGACTCATAAATCACAACCGATACTTATATTTGTGGTCGCTATTTACAAATCACTTTACTTTTCAAACTCTTTGGCAATTAACACTTACGATTATAGATCTCCACTGTGAAATTTCAAATTTTTAAAAATTTAAACTATTATCTTTTCACATTTCCAAGGATCTTTTTTTGATTATTTATAATTTTTGTAAGTTGCAGTCACGACTCTTAATTACTGGTTGCGATTTACTTGTAATCACTGGATAATAACTCTTCTTCATTAAAATAATGTAAGAATGCATTCTAGCCATTTTTTGACCTTGTTTTTTTTAAAAAAATGTTTTCTACCTATTTCAACCCTTCTAACACCTCTCCAGTTACCTTTTACATTCACCCTTGTCAAAGTTCTTTCCTTTCTCAAGTTTCTCTCATCTTGAAACTCTTCTTTACTTTTCTCTTTCTCTTATTAATAGGACCAACAAAATCCATAAGGAGTGAAAAAGGGAAGGGCATTGCCCAAACCTCCTCACCTCCATAAAAGCAAACCCCACTTTTACCTCTTAAAAAGAATCACTAAGGAAGAAAGCCTACGTATGAGACTAATACAAAAAAAGTCATCTAATCTAACAAGACTCATTCCACCTTTCTTCCTCGAACTCTAAAACTAAAAGAATAAATCAAAGCATTCCTCTCTACCCTTTGATGGAATGAATTCATATTTGGAGATTAACCCAATTATAAGGAGATTGTAAGGAAATATATGTGCATAATGGAGACAAACAAGACTGTCGAATCTTGAGTAGGTATGTATGGGTTGCTTTTTTGTTGCTTTGGCCAACCTTTCTTCATCATCCGTGAGTAAATTTGCTGTCTTTTCAATTTTCAACATGGCGACTCCATACCCTTCAACCTTATCTCATTGTAGGCCTTAACCTTGTTGAACATAGCTTAGGCAGAATGGTGAACCTAACTTGTTTTGATAATTACAAACACATCTAAAGGCTAACCTTTGTCCAAGTTTTTGGTGTAAAATATTGCAGGTAAATCAATTTACTGAACAAAGATGTTTAGAAAAAAAGTTATGGGAAAAACTCAAAGTATTTAAATCCAATGGGTGTTGCCATATTTCAACTAGCATTGTGACTCCAGAAACGAGCGTTAAAGGATCTTAACAGGCATTAAAATGACACCTAAGTGTGAGTAAAGTCTTCTAGACATCTCAAACAACATTTTAGGCGTTAGATGGCTTAATTACTTGAGCTATGTAAGTTGATCTTCTAATGGACATTATAATTTTGCAACGAGCATGGTTTTTGACATCTCAATAGGTATTGTACTTTTGCAACAGGCCTTAGAACAAATGACTTATTTTGAGCAAAATTCTCAAGATATCGACATGGGCGTTAGATTCTACCAATAAGATGTTCCTAGGTAGAGTTAAGATCTTTAGACCCTCTAATACAATGCTCTAAAAAATGCAACAGGCATTGAGATCATTTTCAATGGGCATTAGAAGTTCACCAACAACTGTTGAAGTACTATTGAATTATTGAAAAATAGAGCATCAAATTCACATCCTCTTAGGAATTTATAATGGGCATTGTACATATCTCAATAAGAGTTGAAGTTGAATTCCAACAAGCGTTGAGAATTGCTAATAACTATTGAAGAGTTATTGAATAAACAATTGAGAAAGTTAAAAAATGAGTGTATAGGCAAATCTCTCTCTAATAGCTAGTTCCAATATGAGTTTTGACAACACCAATGATTGTTGAAGTTGTATTTTGTTTGAAAGTCACTCAATTGATGACTGAACAATATGCGTGGAGAATGTCTAATAGGCAATGAGTGTATACTCTAGTCACATAAAGTGACAACCTTCTTTCTAACGGCTAGTTCTGTGACCTTTGCCTATAAAATGATCCTCTTGCAATAGCAACAATAAAAGAGAAAATGTTCAAAAAGCGAGTACTTTTATAGTGAGAGTCATCCTTGAATAAAAGGGGTGACATAAGAGTGATCTAGCTTATAAGAGAAGATCTTTGTCAAGGCTCTAGTGGAACTAATAGAGGAAAGGACGTAGGTAAGTTGTGTTGAACCTTTATAATTTTCATACTTGTTCTTATTTTTTTATTACTTACCATTGCCCTATTCAACCCTCCCTTCTAAGGCACCAAGGGACAATAATTGGTATTAGAACTAGTATCTTCATCAAAGCTTAAATGCTTAGAGTAAAGGTAACGACAAGTCATGAAAAATCACAATCAGTCCATAAGCCACCTTTCATCAAAGGAGATGACAATAGGTACTAAAAAACCATACGAAGATCTTTCTTAACGGTGAAACCATAGATCTATGGGACATTATCAAAGAAGGAAAAGAAGTTCCAACAAAACTAGTTAGAGATGTTATAGTTCCAAAGCCCAAGAGTGAATGGACAATTGATGAAAAAAAGGCAAATTTGAAAAATAGACGAGCAATGTATGTTCTCTTCTATGCAATCCATAAAT